>VWZT01005653.1:26213-44279 GCA_013397055.1 Pachycephala philippinensis | reverse complement strand
CCCGCGGCCCCGGTCCCGCGCAGGCAGGCTGGCGGGCGGGGCGTGATGCTCCGTGTGCCGCCGGGCGCGTTAAAGGATGCTTTTTGCTACGTGTCCCGGTCAGAGTGACCGCGGCAGCGGGATGAACGTGCCCCAGAGCCGCCCGGCGTGGGTCGCTGTAAGAGCCGGGGCCGCTGCAGGGCCCGAGGCCGCTGTTCGGGCTCTGCCGGGTGTGGGGGTTAAAGGACCGTGTCACCCACCCGTGGCAGCTGCTGCAGAGGCTCCTGGCCTGCATCTCTGCTGGCAGGGCTAACAGAGAGCGCTCATTTCATATCCACCCTCACCAGAGCTGGCGTCACCTGGAAAGGTTTCTGTCAGTGCTGCTCGAGGCTGGGTTCCTCTTTAACAATTCCTGAGGATCTTCTGTCAATATTGACTCATCCGGGCCCTGCAAATGTTCCTTCAGAATTAAAGGTTTTCATTTAACCGGCGTAATACAATACTGAAACAAAACAAATGAGCGCCTGCCAAAGATAAGCGAAATAAAAACAACAAATGGGAAGAAGGTTTCAAAGCCCAGAGGAAAGATTTAGTTACCGCGGGTGCCAGGGTGGCCTCTGCGATGGTGACAGCCACCATTGTCACAAGGGTAGGTTTGTTTCGCTCAGTTCGTGCGGGTCAAGCCCCTGGCACAGCCCTTGGGCTGAACAGCCCAGGGATCTGAGGGCACAGCACATGGAAAGGGGACAGCAGGATTGCAGAGCTGGGGGCAGGAGCCTGGACACCGATGTACCCACAGATCATCAGCAGTGAGTTACTTTGAGCCATTTATAAACCATGCAGCTGCCATGGCCCATGCCTGTGTCCCACCTGCAGCCCTTCCTCCTTCCCCTCACGGGCACCACGGTTCAGAGGAAGAAGCAGTGTTTGCATCTCCAGCCATCTGCAGAGTTACTCGAATGGCAGGGAATGTACTCACTCTTGCTAAAAGCAGATTAACAGGGTATATACTTCTAATCCAAAGACCAACTAAGTCAGTCACCTCAGTTACTGGAAAAAACACTTCCGAGTGTTTAGAACTGGAACACAGGAGATGGCTGCTGACTGTTCTGAAAAGCAGGAAAACATCCACAGGAGTTATCTGAGCTATAAAGGTCATGAGCTGCTTGAGCAAAAGGGATGCCACCTGAATTATGGGTAGGAGTATGGAGACCTATTTAAAACAGTTGCACACATGCTGGAAAAAAGTGAAAAAGGATAAGCAGACATGGAAGGAGAAGAAACTCATTTTTCAAAGATGGAAAATGCAGGTATTCGTGCAACACAAAGGAATTCAGGGGTTGTCTGCCAAAAGATTTATTTATGTTGGTAGAGACAGAGTAAAGTTCATAAATATGTTGTGAACATTAGCACAGGGAAAGTAGTCCTCGATTTGTGTTACACCATCTTTCAGATTTCTTTCAAGGCAAGGAAGGTTCAGGATAAAACTACAAAAGTGATTTGATGTAAAGGAAGATGGGAGATAAAGCACTGGACAGCACAGAGCTGATCTGCTCAGCATCAGATCTCATGTTGGACGTTCTGCTCTTACTTACTTCTGGGTCATCACCAGCGACTGAGCCATAAAACACCTTGGCAAAAGCCTCACGTTGAGAAATGTTTGGAATCCGTAACTTGAAATTAAATGTGATCCTTATTAAACTGCTAGATCTGAATACTATCAAGTTTTGTGAGAAGGAGATTTCAAACACAGTTTAATTTCAAATACAGATTTGTTGTAAACTTTGTATTTCACCTTTATTACAGGGTGCATCAATTTAAGTTGGCCTGAACTTTTCAGTCATTTAAAATCCAAACACTAACTGTGTAACTGGTTATATTTATTCCAAATAGACACAGCTGTTGGCTGTATCCCTGACAGTCCTCAGGGTGAATGAGGAGTTGATGGCTCCTAATTCAGCTCAGCATCAGAAGTGAAACATGAACTGCAGCATACAGTGATAAAGCAACTTCAACTTTACAGACACCTAAGGCTTAAGAAAGTATACATATAAACACAAACAAGACGCAGATTTAAAGATTCCTATGTGTAATGCAGTATTTTCATAAGGTTCTTCATAGATTCCTGATGTTTACAAACAGCAGAAGTAAAGCTTTTCATGATATCAGGGATATTACCCCACCTTTTGCTTAAATGTAGATTTTACAGAGCAGGGCTTTGGAAGATACTGGAGATATGTCTCACTCTAGCACTTTTCTTGTACGAGTCTATGCTGAGTATCCCATGGGCAAACAAAAGAATTTGGGGATAGATAATACATGTAAGAGTCACCAATAAAATAATGGATAGCATATGTTTATAATTGGAAATTTAACCTGCACAAGACACTACACTAGTGACTGCGGGGGACAGTGGCCTTTCCTATACAAGTTATGCATAATGATAGGAAACTGAAATAGTAGCTTATTTGTATGCTCATTAAAAAGGCACAACATCACAATTAAAGGCAGGAAAGAAGTAGAGCATTCAGGCAGGGAAGGAGTAGCTGGGAAAACATTCATGGCTATTCCTAACCACATTCATGTATTCACAAATTCTTGTTTGGCTTGGTTCTTTTTGATTTCCAGAAGGAGAAGCTCATTAACTATTCTCACTTTCCCTTTTAAAAAGTTTCAGGCATGCAGTCAAGGGGAAAAAAACACTGCCATATGTTTTGTTCAACAACAGAGAATGAATAGCAAGCAGTAAATAGCAGGGAAGATTGCAAGTGATCTTATGAAAATACTGATTTGGAAGTACAGCCAACTGACTCATCAGGAAAGAGAACAGCAAGCCAATGTTATATTTGGCCAATTCTAGCTAATATCCAGGGGGAATTAATAAAAACAAAACCACGAGCCACACTGAAAGAGGAGAGCCTATGAATGGGTAAATATGTGTGGAAGGCTGGCGTTAATGTTTCATGAACAGGCTGCTGCCCACTGATTCTTGGGAAGAAGCTAGAGGGGAAAAACCCAACAGTATCACAGATATAACAGATGTGAGAGCTTTCAACTAAAAATCCTTGGAGGGACACAAAATTAAGGAGTACAGGATGGTACATATGTTTAAACTAAAATCAAATTGACTTCTTATGTGAAATAACAGAAACCATTAAAGAAGGGCTTGGGTGGGACAAAGGCTTGTGGTCTCAACAGAATATATTTCAGTGAATGCCTTCAAACGTGTGAAAAATGAATGACTCTATAATTAGAAAACTTTCTTCATGACTCATTAAATAATTGAATGCTACAAGTTAATACAGCATTAGTCTAAATTAAATTAATTATAACTAAAGAGAAGATAACATTTTTAAACCGTTTGCTTAGAACTTATTTTGCTTTAGCTACAGACAATAACCTGTTCAACAAAGGGATTCACAGCCATGGTAATTTTTAATTAAACAATCAAACTGACATTGTAATAATTTAAAGATATCCTGCTAGTGTGGCATTTTGAATGCCCTTTTAAGCATAGAGAGGGCTGAGCTACTACTGAAGGGGCAGGGAGAGCCAGTTGGGATGCAGGTTCTGGCAGCAGAAACAGCTTGTGTTCCTGAAGTGATCATTCTCACAGCTGTTAATTTTGGGGTGTTGCTTTAAAAGACAGAAAAACATTTCTAGAGCAAGCAACGTGAGGTTTCAATGCTAAATAGTCCTCATGTACATATCAGTACATTTGACTCATTTTTATCCGTGAAGCTTTCTGTTTCCAAATAAAGAAACAAATGAGTAAGTTGCTAAGATTAAATTGGAAAGCAGCAAACTCTGGCGACGTGCCCCAATGATTAATTATTTAGTAGAACATTTGGTCATATGGGCATGCCCAGAGCCACTTTTCACAGAGAGATTGATGACATTAATAATAAGGTGATCAAGGGTATAGTGGAAAATTTATCACCACTTGACACAGGCTCAGCTTTGTTAATGCTTAAAGTACTTCTTTAAATTCCTAGCTTGTATTTTCTCATCCTACAGATCTGTTGCCAACCCAGTGCAATAAATCAGTGTCATTCAGGTAGGATAGTAGGATAACCCCCCAAACCTGAAATTTCTAATTAGGGGAGAGCATATAAACGGGTTACATCTGTAAAACAAGCCGCAAGGCACACTCGGCAACACTGCCGCACCCTGGAACTGCCATGCCATGAGAAACTGTGTCACCCACGGAAAATCAGAGGAAGGATTAAAAATAGAATTTATTTCTGCTCCTGAACTTTCTTGCTCAAAAGCTGCCTGTCGTTTTCTAGGCCAGTGAAACATTACAGTGGAGCTGAAGTGTCAAAGGCAGCAAAGAGGAACCAAATCATCAAACAATAAATGGTGTCTCAAACCTGCAGAAAAACTTTCATCCCTATGGGCCCCAAAGACAGTGGTATCCTGGGAATCTCACAATACAATTTAATCATCAAATAGACCAAGTCCATGTCTGAGCCTTCCACACTGTACCCCAAGCAGCTGCCCAGACTGGGCTCCCCCACAGCTTGCTGTGTGCCCAGGTGCTGCTCCATGGGCATGGATGTGCAGGACATGCTGCAGCCCAGCCCACCAACACCCCCCCCACCTTGGTGCAGCACAGGTTTATGAGTATTTCTTCATTCAAGCAGCACTGGCACAGAACCCTTTTGCTTTTTAGACCACGCTAGTAAGACTCACCAGGTTGGTCTGGATTACCCTGTGTGCACCCGATATTTGAGAAGGATGGAGAAAAGCCCCTTCTCAGGACAGACTTGCTTTCTTCTGCAATTCTAAATAAATAAACATGGTAAACAAGTACTGTTACAGACAGAGATGGCAAGTTATAAACCCTGTAACATGACAGTGAGTGGCTAAAATAATCCAAGAGTGCTTTCCTGCTCTACCAGGTGAAGGCTGCAAAGGCTTCCAATAGTTTACTTTTATTCAATGGGCTTTATTTAGTCAACTACTGTGCAATGTTTTCATAAAACAAAACCATTTTGCTGTCTAAGGCTTCAACCAGAAAACAAAAGTGGCCAAGGGTTTCTAAAACAGAAGCTTAAATTCGGGTTCTTGCGCAGGTGGGATGTTTGGGGTTATTTGAGAAAATTGAGGTAAACTACCACATCTTTGGCAGCTTGAGAAATGCCATGGCTTAGGTGGTGCCCAAATGTACCCAAGACACCTTCTGGGAAAATATCCTCAATTTATCCTGTCTTCTGTGCAAACCACATTCATGGTGGAACTTCCCCTCACTAGTGGGATGTGTAACAGCTAAAATTAGAATATACACACTGAAAAAGAAAGCTCTTGCAATAAGTCCCAGGTCTGTTGTGTAAAAACCAAGTGTTAATGTTTTGTGACTCACAGACTCCAAGGTGCTGTTAGTCAGTACACTCAGGGAATGACTATTCAAACTGCATTATGATTCATACATAAAACTGATTTTGAATTTGGGGTTGCTTGAATCCTAATAGTTGCATCTCATTTCACTTTGACATAACAAATCAGTCACGTGAAATTTAATCTGCAAAACTTAAGTTCATTGAACACACTCGGATTTCCTTTGTAGTGCAGTACAGCAATGCTTTCATAAAATTGTCAAACTTCAAAAGAGTGGTTTTATAAATGAGGGAGCATCATCTTTCTTCTGCCAGAGATATGGAAAAGAAGCCATCCAATTTCAGTAAGCTTAGCTAGGGAATTCTTCAAAAAATCAGGGCTATGGCAGGGGCGTCTGATATGGCAGGCTGAGCTGATCAGTGCCAGGCTGTGTCCTGCTTGGTCCCTGCAAGGCAATGCTCTGGGGCTTGTTCTATTTAGTGCCATTTGCCCATCACCCTTCTGCAGAGCACTTTGGAGACACTGCAGCTCCTCAGGAGTGGAGTAGCAGATGTGCTAAGCAGAGTGGAGAAAAAAGTGAACTATTTCCTTAAAGCCTCACTTACGACATTTGTACATGTGTAAAAACAGGGATAATTCAGGGGCTTACACGTCCATGGGTTCTTCTGGGAAATGCTGAGCTGAATGTCAGATCTGCTCAATTTTACATTTACAGTGTTCCTTATGATTGCAGCAGACAGTCCACACAACCTACTGCTTAAGGGAACCCTCACTCTCCAAATCACTCCTCAGCAATGATAAGAGAATGCTCATTTAAGTTTTGACTGATGGACATACTCCTTTGCTTCATAGCAATTCCTTAGTGATTCAAAATCTGGTATCAGGAACAGCAGACTATGAAACAGAACTTCTCTATCAGATAGGTTTTATATGCCTAAGAAAATAATTGCATGTTAAATGAAGTAATTGCCAAATTCAATAATTCAATAATAATACTTGCAAAATTCAATATATTTTAAGGAAATCCCACTGCAATACCAGAGAAAGAGATCACTGATTTTAAAAGAATTCTAAATTAAATACAAATATACTTACATACACTAACATTCCATTCTATACCACAAAAACATATTAAAAAATATATTAGAAAGCATTAGAAACATATAGAACTGAGAACTTGAAGTAACAAGTACAATCAGAAAATACACAGAAAATAAAAAGGGAATATGCATAGGATAAAGGCAGGAGGATTTAAGAGTAAGATCTCATTCAGGATTTCAGAGCTGAAGGTGCAATAATGAATGTATGATTTTATAATCCTCCTACACCTTGGCATTATTCTGAAGTAGGTCTATGAAGGCAAAAGTAAGTGAAGACAGTGTGATCTCTTTGATGATTAAAGTGATACAACTCTGAGTTCAGATATAGGGTGGTCTGGGTTTAGGGAAACTAGGCCAGTGATAGCGGGGAGCACACGGAGCATTCATCCTCACCTGACACAGGAAAGGTCTAAGGATTAGAAGGATTAAGATTAAGGAAGACAGTTTATGCATGAGGAAGACTACAACCACGCTTGCTTAACACCACACAGACCATGATCTGCATCGCTGCAAAATGTTCACTTCTCAGCTAATGGAACATATGTGTGTTCCTTGCATTCTGTACCTCAGCACTTCTCTAATATTTCAAAGACATGAGCATTTCCAGAAATGAAAGTAGGATATATGCAAATTGGTGTAAAATTGGAAACAACAAATGCTTTGTATGTGCTGTGAATGTTTTTTAAGGGATATCTCCCAAATCTTTCACATAGGAGACCAAAACTCTGCTACATTCACAGGAGAACATGACAATTTCAAGAAGTGTTGTAGTCTTAATGGTGGTCCAGCTTGAGCACAAGTAGCATTTGCTCCTGAATACTGATGCACGACCTTTCTGGAGACATGCCGAGAAGTTCTAACCCCAGTCTAAATAGCTGTTACCTTTGGCAGGAAGACAATGAACATGAATTTATCCTCACAAACTACAAATCACTCACAAAACACATTTGGGGCTGGCCTTTGCCAGCCAGTTAAGTTACTGGGCCAGTGTGCTCCGTAGTGGGAGTGGACAAGGAGCATTGTGCTCCCGTGCTGCCAGCCAGCACCAGCACAGCACAGGTATTCAAGGGACCTCCTTGAATACCACACATCCTGTGGGTTTAGTACAGTAACTTCCCACACATGCCAGCTCGGGAAAAACTGAGCATGCTTTAGCTGGAGATCACCCAGTTACTCACTGTAAATTTTTTTAATTGTATCTGCACTTTGCTTTGTGCTATTTGGGTTGTTTTCAAGGCATTTTGTCTCATCTAATTCTCTGGTTGAGACAAAAGCCTGGAATTCTAAATCACAGTCGTTAGCACAGCTCACCAAGGTCATATTCTCACATAACCTGTTTTGCTTCTGGAAGACAGCTCTGAGGGCTCGACTGCATGCACTGACTCAACTCCCTTTTCTTCCAGAATAGGATGTTAACACAGCAGCAGCATTGTTTTTGCTTGAAGCAAGGTATTGCTGTTCACCAGGGGAGGGTTTGGCAATAATTGCTTCTTATGTAAACAAGCAGGAATGAATGATGTTTTCTGGAGACCTAGATAAAAGTCTTGTTAGTTATTTGCAAAGATGCATGGATGTAAAATCTCAAGCCTGATAAATATTGAGTCATTATACACTTAAAGTTCTATTAATCTCTTACGTTAAATAATAAAGCAATAGTTTTGAGGTATGTGGATGTGTTAGAAATGTCTGCAAACTATAGGGCTGGTTTAGTGTCCAGTATTCTTAGAGTACATTAAAGCACGATTTTTTCAAGATACTAAGTCTGCAATAGACAAATAGACTACTCAGCTGACACTGTAATTACTGTGATATAAAGGTGGTGGTGAATAATGGATGTTGCTGCTGAAAGTATACTGTGGAATAACAAATCAACGTGTGAAATCTGGATACCTTCAGGATAGGATCAGCTAGAAGAAGGTGCTATTTGCTTTGTTCCATCTGAGGCAAACAAAACATTATAAAAACCATTAAGAACTAATATTTATTAAGAAACTTACTTTAAAATGCTTTCAACTATCCTTACTACTTCCTTATTTGACTTGTGCAAGGGATTTCAGATTTTATAGCAATATTAAGTTTCCTTTGACTATCTGAAAGGACAAAACTCCTGAAAAAAAGATATTTAACTGATCCATTTTTATTTCTATACTTAACAGCTTGCAACACTAATTCATGAAGCCTTTTATACTTTTTTATTACTCCATCCATCCCCTCCTCAGTACCCAGCACTGAAGGCAACAATCAACATCACGGTCATTACACCATGAAAGGAGCAGTTATTTTTTAAGTGAGGAAAAAATCCAGCTTGCAGTTTGATTTTAGAAATTCATTGGTACTATTCTGCAAACACAATCATGCAGTGTGGAACAGGTACACACCCCATCACCCTTATTTATTAGTTTGATATTACATTTAGTAATGTCTTTTGCCTAGAGGAATAGTAAACAGCCACTCTCAATTCTGAGGAATCAAATGATCTCCCAACCTCCTGAAAACATCACTCCCAAAGCTCTTCTAGCCCTCACAGTCAGTCTTGGGGAAACCCATAATTTTCATATGTTTTGCTTGCCAGAGACAAGTACAAAAGAAAAACTCATCTTCACCTTAAAAAATCCCAGCAAATAAGATATTGGTGTTTCTATAAAAGAAGTCTAAAATCATGACAGTCTTCGAATCCAGAAGGATGAATCTTAGATTTGCTTTTAACATTTTTTAAATTTTCTGTAGTGCAAGTAAAGATTTTTTTTTTTAGATTAAGGCTTGCAGTGGGGCTTTCAAGAGACACTTATTGCCTACAGAGCCCAGTTCTTGGTTTAGGAAATATATACATGCTATAGCTATATATAGGGGATTGGCTAACCTAAGTCCCAAAAAAGTCATGTTTGAGGTGCCAGCTGCAGGGCAGCCCAGCTGTGGCCAGCTGGAAATGCACGCAGGAGAACTGCCACTGCTATTTCAAGAAAATGTTATATTTCAGCAAGAGCTCAACAAAACTGGCACTCTGGAAGGGCGGGCCAAAACACAAGTAATTTTCCTGTTGAATTAAATGTTTAGGTCCCCTGAAAGTTCCAATTTTTCCCTTTCTGCAAGAGCTGTAGACATCAAGTACAACTTTATCTGGAGCAGGCTGTTGCCAGCATGTAACTCACAACATCACACAACTCAGCTGTAACCCCTGCTCTCCATCGTTCCCAGTGCTTGTTGTGGTAAGTGGAACACAGCCCTTGATCTCACAGCAGTTGTGCTAGACTAGGATCAAAGTCTAGCAGCTGGCAAATTAGCATGTGGGACCCCAGCCACAAGGAAAAGGCCTTTTCATACTTGAAAAACAACATGCATGCTTCTGCTGCCATGTAACAGAAAACATAGTTATGGTTAGATACGTGATAATGAGTAACAAGGATACAGATCGCTGGCTCTTGAGTGCGTGGAAATGTGTTCACATCATTCAAAATGGTGACAGTGCCAGGATTCATCACTTGCTTTTAGTGACACCTCCCCCTACGTGCTTTTATTTTTCCATCATGAGCTAAAATTTCAAAATGTGGCAGTACGACCTAGTTATGGATGTCCTGAACTGACGAGTTATTCACAGAAAGCCAGATATATATAAAAAAATGGGAAGTTCATGCATGCGTATCCTGTTTTGTCAGCACTATTTGTGGTAACAGCCTCTCTACATGACAGGTGTGGTGATCACCTCTCACCAGCTGCATTCCAGGCCCCTTAGCCTGGCCAGGAGGTGGCTGACAGCTGCTGCTCAAATGAGACAGGGAGGGGAGTTAAAACTGAGCCAGCTTCTTCAGGCCTTGGTGGCCCTGAGCAGCTCTTGCTTTTGATTTTCTTGGTTCCTCATCACCCTTCAGTGGGTGATGAGGAACACAGGACAGTGGGCCTTTGCTGTCGTTGGCAGTGTAATTCTGGGACCTGCAGCCAGTGTTGGCAGGATGACAATTCTCACTGGGATCAGTGGAGGCACTGCTGCTCCCCAAAGCCAGTTATTTTAAGTCACATCTAAACAAGGAATTATCAGCTTAAGATCAGCCTTTCTCCCCTGCAGTAGGTTCAATTAGACGCAGTACTTGGTAACTAAAAACGAAAATCACATCCCTCTCACTTGAGCCAGGCTGCTGTTGGCTTCAGTGAGTGTTGGCTGCTCCCATGGGCACACAGTCCCTCCCAAAACTGCTGTGCCATGGGTCACCCTTTCATGGGGTGCAGTCCTCCAAGGACAGGCTGCTCCAGCCTGGAAGCAGGGCCCTCTCTCTCCACCGGGTCTCCCACCCCATCACAGCCTCCTCCAGGCATCCACCCGCTCTGGCGTGAGCACCTCCCCCATGGGCTGCGGGTGGATCTCTGTGTTCCCCAGGGATCCCCAGGGGCTGCGGGTGGATCTCTGCATCCCCCATGGATCCCCATGGGCTACAGGTGGATCATCATCCCCCGTGGATCCCCATGGGCTGCAGGGGCACAGCTGCTCCACCATGGTCTTCACCATGGTCTGCAGAGACACCTCAGCTCCGGCACCTGGAGCACCTCCCCCCCTCCTTCTCCACTGACCTTGGTGTCTCTATGTTGTTTCTCTCACATATTCTCACCTCCTCCTCTTCTCTGACTAGAAGCCAAAACTGTGCATGACTTTGTTTTGATTTTCTTCTTAAACATGTCATCACAGAGGTGTTACCAACCTCTCTCATTGCCCCAGTTTTGGCCAGCAGCATGTCCATCTTTCAGAGCCATCAGAGATTGGCTCTGCTGGACATGGTGGAAACTTCCAGGAGCTTCTCACAGGAGCCCCCACTGTGGCCCCCCAGCTACCAAAAACCAGGCTGTGCAAAACCAATACACCATCTGTTGGAGGAAGATATCACTCTATATCCAAATACCTCTGGAGTTCCGGTGGGTGCAGATCCAGGGGTGGCTCTCATGTCTTACTGAAATCCATGACATTGCTCCTCAGTGTCCTCGCAGCATTCCTGGCCCATCTGAGGCTGCAGCTCCACCAAGCTTCTCCTCCAGTGAGGGGGTTCCCAGAGACCCTGCTCAGCTGCTGTGCCCTCAGCCCTGGTCAGCCCTCTCAGCTCCTCTGGCTGTGGCTGCCTTCCCCGCCAGATTTCTGAAATGATTCAGCTCAGGGAATAAACAGAATGGAGTTTCCTCCCTGGGGAAGAGGCATGAGCAGCAGGTGAGCAGTGAGAATACCAGCAACCTGCTGTCACAGCCCAAGACCGTCATTGCCTTACATCACATGTAATTAAAGCCACAAATCAGTCACACCGAATTAATTTGTTCAGTCCTCTTTCACTTGCTTTTAGTGGAGGGGAATAATTTGAAAGCACCTGAAATCATGGCATTAGGTCCTCTAACTACACATGGGCTTCAGCTGTGAAGTCAGATTTTAGATTTGTGCTCTTCAAAGTTAAAATCAGAAAACCTCTCTCAGACTAGTTCTTTGTGCCTGTTTCTTCTGTTGCAAAGATTTGTTTGAAATTACTGATAAATCAGGAAATGTTTGAGGTATCTGAGCAGAACAGAAATCCAGGTGGATTTTGTGTATATATACATTTCGAAATGGTCCCCTTAATGTCATAAATATTGCTGTACTAAGTGCAATAGTTTTGAGAATCCAGATATGCACTTCAATGTAACAAGATGAAACAAGCCTGGGACTGATGGTGAGAGTGCTGATGGAACTAAGGCACACTTATAAAGAAAAACCTTGCCTTCAGTATTAATTTGATCTGAGCTATTGTAGAGCAATCATAGCCCTCAGATTGCTTTATACTTCAGTAAGTCAGACTTAAGTGCTTCATGAGAGAATTAAGAGAACCCAAGATATGAAAAGCCATCACTCAGAATTTCTAAGAGCTATTAGGAGTGGAAACCAGGTACAGAAAATTCTGTCATTTTATTACGTACATGCACACACATGTAGAACTACTTATTTACTCATTAATTAAGTTTTTACATCTTCTGTCCATTGTAGCTCCTTTGCTGCAATCCCCTAATCCAAAATTAGGGGTGGCTACACATCCCTTTTCAAACATTAACAGGATCTGGGCATTATGTTCTAATTCTTTGTATTTCAAATGTTTATAAATTATTAAAATAGGAGGTTTAGCTGACTGTGCTGTAGAGAAATCATGTTTTACCTAAGCTTGGACTGTTTTTTTAAACAATACTATTTATTTCAATACCTGATAAATTCAAATATATTGCCAGTGAACATATCATAGAAAGCTATCTTTTCTGTTGAAAATTTAATTGAAGGTTATCCCAAGTAATAATGAAAGCCCACAGCAGCACTGGCATTACATCAAACGTCAGTTCTGGTGCGTTACAAAGGTACCTCTGTACTGTTCATGATCAGAGAAAAGATTAAGTGATACAAAGGGCCTGCTGGGGCTTTTTAATAAATTCTGGCAACAACGTTACAACTCTGGACAGTGGCCAAGAGTGCAGTTTTCGTGTGCAATCCAGGGTATAGCTTAAAACAGAGAAGGAATCAAACCCTCCTCTGCAGCCAGGGCTGGAGAGGGGACGAGCCAGCAGGTGGCCACAGCGGAGCCCAGGAACCACGACTGGGGACAGTTGTACACTATTCTCCAATTAATTTTCATATATATTTTTAATGCAAGCGATTAAAAGCACAGCTGTCCCTCTGCACTGCCCAATGACAGCTGGTTTTGCTTCTCCCAGATTAAGTAAAGCCAGTCAGTCTCCAGAGCCCACTGAGACCACTTCCCATTGATGTCAGTGCCTGGCCCAGCCCCATTCCCACTCCACCCACTGACTGGGAGCAGCAGGTGACTCCAGTGGGACACCACCATGGCAAGGACAATCCAGAGGCCTTTGAGGTCAGGCCAATTTGGGGAGGCTGTGCCTGACCTCTCCTCAACCACCACAGGGCAGAGCAGCCCTCGTGTTGTGCAGATGGGTCAGGAGTGGCAGCAAGCTGAACAGGAATTGTGAATGAAGCAGAAAACATTGTACCAAACATGGCCTTTGAGGGGCACCTTAAATCTCAGCACACAGCTGAAAGGATGCCCCTTCACAAATACCACTCTGCCTTAAGCAAAGAAATTGTATTTATATCAAGAAATTGTATTTATATCAAGAAATTGTATTTATATCAATTATAGAAGGTGTCACAGGGCTCCTGTAATATGAATCTTCATTGGAAGCAGCATCAGATGTTTTTAAGCAGCTGTGTAAAAATGGCAATGGCATGTGATTAGCAATTTCACAGGGAAAGAATCAATTTCATGCTCTTCTCTATATTTTCTAGCTCTTGCCATCCTACACTGTGAAATCCTAGACAGCAAACAGCAACACAGTCAAGCAATATTAGAACAACATCCTTCCAATACTGAAAAGGATCCATCACATACAATAGCAAAATTTGTAATAATGCCATACAAATATCAAGCAGGTCATCATTATTATTCAGCTGCCACCATGAAGAACTTAAGACAAATAGTGTAATAAACAGTTTTAGAACTGGTAATTTCCATGCAGGTATCCAAACCAGTTATGTTTTTCCCAAATGTTTAGAGTGCCAGGCTATCATCAAACAAAATCAGGTGAAGAGATTCTTGTAGAAACAAGACATGGGGTTTAGGATTCCAGTTCTAAAACAATTAGTTGAACTTCAAAGTCATTTCATGTTATTACCTTCATACTTCTGGTTTTGGTCTTTCAAATGTGGATCATTTTCTTATGTTTTACTAATGGATTCACTGCAAATGTGTCCATTTAAATTTTCCATCTCTTACAGAAAAGAGCATATGTGGAATTTATACCAAGTTTTAAAACAAAAATTATTGTCTAAAAGAGGAATCTAGGAACTCTCCCTTCTATGAAAGTAAATTTCAATGCTCAGAAAAGAAGGTCCAAGTTCATGACAATATCACTTACTAGTTTTACCTCCACTGACAGCATGCCCAGACTGAGATAAGAATCACAGCTTTTCACACCCATTAGTGGTTTTCTTCAGATGGGCATGAGCTTCTCAAGGTACTCCAGGTAGGGCTGCTCACCCTGCAGTGAGGGTCAGGGTTTCAGCACAGGATTTTGAGAGACAAGCAAAATCAGCCACTAAAATACCTTATTCTTTTCCACTTTGTACACCACTGTTTGTACAGCCTGGTTGTCAGAAGTGGTTCCAGGTGGCCAGGGGAAGCAGCCTGTGACACAGGCTGTGACCTGCCAGTGAGTGCCAGCAGGATTTGGGATGTGGTCATGAAGTCCCAGCAGTTTGCAGCAGTAGATACCTGAGAAGCAGTCATCATGCTGTGCCATAGGATTTAACCCAGCCACAAAGGATGAGAGCAATCCCAATTCCAAGGCAATCAGTTAATGAACTCTGGTTTGTTTATTACAAAATGGTTAGTCCTTTGTGAAGCTGTTCCCTGTTGGCCAGCTCACTGCCCTGACTTCTAGACCATGTTTAGACTGCTGGGCCAGACCTACTGTTACCTGTTTAAAAGGATTGAAGACAGTTTTCCCTTTTGTATTTGCTTTCACACGCTTCAGGCAAGTTGTTGCACCATCAGCACCTGTAAGTGGAATCCTCTTGAGCTGATTATTCATTGGCAGTAACTTCTCCCAAGGTTACTGCAGGTTTTCACGACTGAATGTGTCTGAAGTGCTTCATGCCCACAGGGTTTGTGAAACTGCTCTGAGGTCCATCATACCTAAGGGTTTTTTACTTCAGCAGTACACATTTCTCAATAGTTCCTAAGGCATCTGCACTGCTGTGGGACTGTCTGGGTGGTGAGAAAACCTGCAGTGCTTTGCTCTGAAATGTCTGAAGACAACACAACCAGAAAGGCAAAAAGGTCTTGAGAATACATTCCTGAGAGGTTTGCAAGAGGACCCTGAGTCTGCAAGTCAAAAAAACAAGAAACCCCCATGGTCTTCGAGTCAGACTGGATAAACCCTTTTTCCTCAAGGTGTACAAATTTCAGTTGACCTGGTGGTGACTCCTCACTTTCATCTCATGTAAAAATGAAACAAGCTTCACACATGAGACCCGGGATAACACACTGCACAGTGGGAAAGTGAAATCTTCTCAAGTTTTCCTGCTGACTTTGAGACCTTTCCCCTGGCACCATCTGTTTTCAAAGAAAGAGAAATCTCTACAGGCCAATGCATTTCAGCCTTCCCTGCTGTTCCTCTGATTCAAAGCAGATCTGAATTGGCTGCATCAGATATACTTAAGAGTGAAGAGAAAAGACACATTGCTTTGGACTTATTTCTGTAGTGCTTCTTGGGATGGATGCCTTAAAGTCCTCAGACATTTGGTCACTGAGCAGAATCCAGCACCCAAGGATAGTGGAGATCATGGACATACCTACATTTTGGTTCAGCTTAGGGTTGGACGTTTGAACTGAATCTCCCAAGCATAGCAGTAAGAATTAGTTAAAGGTATGATTCCTGATGAGTAAAAACTATAAAACTGAGGGAGTAAAATCCTAGGTACAGATTCACTTCTCACACAGGAATAACACAACATAGGACTAGAAATGGAGCCATTTCCACCGTAGTTGTGTGGATTCAGTGAGAGCTGTGGATACCAGTGCCCATCCTGTCTTTTCAACACCTGTATGATATTCAGCACACCTTGGCTCCTGAAAAAAATGACAACAGCTATTTCATTGTGACCCTGTGTGCTTCTTGGCTCCTGCTCACTGTTGGCAGCTGAAATTTCAGCTTTGTTTGCCTCTCCCCAACTTCCCCCTGTGCTGTGCCCAGCCTATAGAGGTCCTGCACCACATATACAGGACAGGCTGAAATTCAAAGGCCAAAAGTTGCTAAAGCGCTTATGCAAGTTAATTACTGTGCCTGTTTAATCCCATGTAATGCAGATTAGTGCTGTCAGCTACTGTTGGGAGAGCAGTTGATGTAACAGGGCTGGCCCTTCCACAGGGAAACCACTCTCCTCAAGGGTGAGGAGATGCTGACCAGTGCTGGGAACAGAAACCTCCAGTGCTGTTCCCCAGTTGCTGTCAGGATGGAGCAGCTGGGCAGAAAAGCTGGGTATAAAAACCAGGCAGGGTTGAAGAGGGTATCGCCCCCCTCATTTCAAGAGGAAATTGTCAGCTTTGACCCCATGCCCCACTTCTGCACCTTCAGATGAAAAATTCTAAGTTTCAGAGGACAGATCCACAAAAGACACCCTTACATCAAGACGTGAGCCGCGGTGAAGTCAAGCCACTAGACACTATCTACATATCAACAGAAAAACCCTAATACATGTTTCCTTCAAAATGAACACCGATAGGTCACAGAAAACCATCCAGTTCGAAAGGCCCATCGTCCCCCGGGCAGGAGAAGGTGGAAAGGTGGAGGGAGGCCTTCCTGGGAACTTCCGCTTCTCACAACTTGAGTCCAATCTAATAGGATTAATTTACAGCCATTACTCAGGTAAAATGCCCCTTGGCAGCAATGTGTGTTTACACAGAGCCTGCTTATTCCCTGAAAGAGTGCAAATGCAGTGTGTTCAGATGGCTCTTCCCAAAAAGTAATGCCATGTTGTATTTCAGGATTTCATGTTTTCCTGTTCTAAAGAGTGAAATAATATGGGTTGTCTTGCTTTGTAAGAGGTAGCCAGGAGTACAGCGTTTCACACGACACCATTGGTAACCCAGCCACACTATTAACATCCATTTTCTCAACTCAAGCATTATATGACAGTTAAGCAAATATTTTCCACCTCAGCAGATTTTATGGTCAAATTACAGACTTTTTCTGGTTCATGGCTGATAAAACTTTGACTGATGGAAGTAATAATGACAGAATATGTGATAATGTGGTCTGCCACTGGCTGAGAGGCAGAGCACGGGACACTAAACTTCCACATTTTTAAAAGCCCTTTTTATTCCACGACTTACAGATGCAGTAAAATTTAATCATTATTTTAAAAAGAGTATAATTAAATATAAATCACATCAATCCTTTGTTTACATTAGAAACCTAAGCCGTCTGTATTCTAAAAAATTAGATTTTGCAAGCAAAAGAGATGAGAGATTAAAAGATTAAACATTTCTTTCACAGAATTTTTTTTTATTTTTGTTGAAGATCAAAAAGCAGTTCTATATTTCAATAGCTCCCAGAGCAGCAACAGTTGCGTTACTTTTTCTTCCTTCCTCCTCCCAGCCTCAGGAATTAAAATGTCAGGCTACAAAGTCATATGTAGACAGAATGTTTTTCAGGTGAGACAGCGAAGCAGAAGGCAAGCAGGCGGTGAATGAAGGCATTCGAGCAGCAGCACCTCGGCACGGAGCACGGACACGCCAAGGCCGGCAGCCGAGAGGCAGCGCCTGCCTGTATCTCCCGAGCGGCCACCGGCGCCACAGCTCCCCCTGGCACGGGCAGCAGGACAAACTCCTTTCCCCGCTGTTCCCTCCCATCCCACCTGCCGCCCCTGCCTGCTCGGGAAGGGAGAGAACGGGGAACCACTCTGAAGGCACGCACTGCAGGGCACGACTCCGTCCCTCTGACTTAGAGTGGGCGAGCATGTGCCCAAATCTCGGTGCCCAGGGACGGAAGTTCGGGAGCATCGCACCCTCTCCCGCCCCTGGGAGCCGAGGGCCGGCGGTTCTCAGCACCCCGGGCCCCGGTTCCCGGCCCGGCTCCCCGCGGC
>VWZT01005653.1:341-25885 GCA_013397055.1 Pachycephala philippinensis | reverse complement strand
CCGCGCACCCGTCCTGACCGCGCAGCTCGTCCCCGCCCCGCGCAGCCCAGCGTTCCCTACGTTTTTGAAACTTTAAAAGCCAGTGCTGTGTCACTTACCAGAAACGCCACTGAAATGAGAAGTAAATTTTAGCAATAAATCAATCACCTGGCTTCTGTTTTAACGTGGACCGCAGTGCGTTTTAAAGCACATACATATCCCTATATTAGTCCAAAACAATTTCCTTTGGAAAGCACTATAATTTCCCTCTCTAGAGGACAGTCTCTGCTCTGCAAATAGGGAAAATGCCAGATCTCCAGTTAACACACCTGTTCCTTAGGATTAAATACTGCTGACTGCAGAAGGGAAAGGTGAGCCCACTGTTGATCCATGTTAGCCAAGGAAAGCTCGCAGTTTTAATTGTTACTACTGTCCAAGTAGGAAAAGGATCCAGGTTAGATGTCCACCAAACTGGGCAAGAAGTATTTCATGCTTTAAGGGAGCCTCTTCCTCTGTGCACTGGAAAAGGCTTTTCCCAAGCTTATTTTATGTGTGAAACTCAGTATTAGGGTATGAAAAGCAGCCATAAAGGATATGGTTCCTCACTATAGTTACTTTTAGTAAGTTAGTTACTTTTTTAGACGGATATATTTCTTCAGCATATGACTACCTTAAGTAAATTAATTTCCTCTTTTTTCCCCCTCTTCTCCTCATCCTTTTCTGCAGCTCTATTCTGTCTACTGAATGGAAAATACAAGGGAATTCTGCAGGCACTGCTCGAGCAGCTCAGCTGACATGAAATTGATACCAACCTTAAGAAACATCAGCTGAAAAACCATCTACATCCCTCAGGCACCCAACTCCCTTCAGGATCCACTACCTGGCTAAGGAGGTAACACCACTTACCTATCACAACCAGTGGTGATCAGGATGAGTGTTGCTGCAGCACCCTGAGAAGCGTGAATGTCCAGTTCCTCTCCATTCCCTGTTTTTCTCCATTTCTTGCTTTACAGGTATAACTTGCTTTTTTTTTGTTTGTTTGTTTGTTTGTATTTCAGCAAAACCAGGATGTGGTGTTGATCCATTGATGAACCATGACACACCTCCAATTTACACACATGCACACACATAATGGGGCTACTTCAAAACAATCCAAGGCCACTTTTAACCCATTTTTCCTCTTTATACTATACTGAGATGCAAGGTGGCATCATTCCATAAAAAAAGTATTACATTGGTAACAAAATAGAATTAGTCTTTCCCAGGCTTTGGAATTCATACTTGTCACTACAGCTGTTACTGCTGCATTATATTGCCATGCTTTAAAAAAAAACAAACAACCAAACCTTGCTAAATACATCACTAAGGTTGTAAGGTGGGTGGTTTTCCTCTTCCCAACAGGCAAATGCAACACATTTTTTACTCCAAGCAGCTCTTTATCTCCCCAGTTCCTATAGTTAAGCAGAGTCTCTGCAGGGCTTTTCCTCTGTAGGGTACCGTTACTAAGATGTGGACTCCTTCATGCAACTTGCGCTTAAAATTCAAACTTTTCATTAAACTGAAATTGAATTCAACTCTAAAAGCTGTTATTTCACCAGTTCCTCAGAGGATTGCCCACCCACCCATCCTCCAGCTTCCCTGCTGTGCCCCTTGGCACTGACTGTGGGCTGCTGCAGCCCAGCCCTTCCCTGCTGTCACTTCTTCCTCAGACCCTTTGGAATCCCAGCAGGAACCTGGCCTCAGGTTCTCCTCAGGAGACTGCAGCAAGCAATCCATCCAGATTTCTCAGCGTGATATGAGCACAACCTGACAGCCAGGCTAATGTGACCCCTCGAGTTCAGCCAGGATCCTCACCCAACAGCAGCGATGAGTATCTCAATTCCAGTCAGCACAAGCCCACTTTGGTACAAACTTTTATTATCTCACACCTCCTTGCCACAGCTATCATTGAAACAACTGACATTCATATTTTACAGGTACCATAAAAAGTTACGAAGTGTAAACTATGCTGTGTAGTTCACAAGGTAAAAATACTCAAGGATTGACTTTCTGTTGATGGAACTTGGCACAGAGATGTTCACACATGAGGGAACAGGCAGGTACTTCATCCTGAGCATGTCAGGGAGGCAGTGTTTGCGTGGTTCAGAGGCAAAGCTTCTCCTGTTGATGGGTGGCTGGCTTTCCTGGGATTACCTGTGGCATTAAAAGGCACAAAGAGAAACACCCCATGAAGCAGGCCCCAGGCAGTGTGTGCGTCCCACCAGGAATGTGAGCGCTCCCCAGTTCTTCCAGTCGCAGCTGGGGGAGGGTGTGTCACCATTCCTACCAGCTCTTTGCTCTTGCTTTGTCCAGCAGGAACTGCAGATGGAGACTCTTGCTCCAACAAACACAGCCAGCCTCCTCGTGGCTGCAGCAGTGCTGGGATTGGTGCCTGTGGTAGCCAAATCGGGTCTGTGGCTGCCAGGGCTGTGGCCTGTAGGCTCAGGATTGCAGGGCTGCTTTACAGATCCACACACTAACGCAGAGGTAAATATTTTAGATGACACCATGTCTATCACGTTTAGAGACAGAAGTTCTATTTTAAAATAGTCCTAGGTACACCAGACAATTGGTTAATAAAAGGTAGTTTGGAAGGACCATCACAAGCAATATGCAGTAGTAACTGAGCAACAATAAATACTTGAGTTGTTTGGAGATTTTGTTGGTTTGTTGTTTCTTTTGGCTTTTTTAGTTTTTTGTTTCTTTTACCATCTCCGTTGTTACAAAGCAATGACAGTATCAGTAGCCATAGTAACACAATCCCTACTTGTTCTTCCTCAGCCAGTTACAGATGGTACACAGAGCCCACGGATAATTTTCTCATGGAATTCAGAGGAAAGCCTGTTTAGAAGGTATTTTTTGGACCAGATATTGTCCCAAAATTGGTATCCACATATTCCCTAGAAGTTTTGGTTAATCTGATCAACAAAAAAACATTGTTACTTCCTCAACCCAATGCTAATATTTTAAAATTTACAGCCTGATCTTCTGTATCATTAAGGTAATGGAAAAAGAACAGAGAAGGAGAGGAAATATCTCATTAAAGCAGATGATCTAGGAGAGAATAGTCTGACATAGACTCCAAATTCTTCTTTCATGAATAATCAGCACTACTCATCAGGGCAGGCAGAAAAGAGTCAAATCCAAAGGAAATTTCACACAGCTGGCTAAGAAAAAGCAACTGCTCAGGGATCATCACTTTGTACAACCCTCAGGACCCTGAGACCTGTTCCCAGGTAACAAACCTGCCATGTCTGACCTTCCTAGAAACATGCCCTTTCCAGAGCTGAAGCAATCCTGATCTTAGGCTGGTGTCAAACATGCACGGCCACTGTGCTTCCTCTCCTCAAACCTTGCTCCTAAACCCCATTTCTGCTGTACAAGCCACCACTCAGTATTTTCCATACACAGAGACCAGAGATCTCAACCCAGGGAAAGGTGGACAGAGAGTGAGGCAGTAAGATACCTACACCACAGTGATCATCAGTGATCAGCAAAGGTGTGGGAAGGGAGGGCAAGCACACATGGCACCAATAAAGCTCGGGTAGAGGTGAATTGTGGGCACACTGACAGCAGTCTGTCAGGGAAGAGGGGCTTCTTCAGACACTGCAAATTCCAGCCCTGGTTCCCAGAGTGATTGTGTCATTGCAGAGAAAATGAGAGCAGGACTCAGCGGTGGCTCAGTGTTGTTTACATCCGGATGACAAAGAGGCACCAGAAGGAAGAGCCCTCTTAAGGAAACCGACTTGCTGGAGGGTATTTTGGAGCACATACATCCGCTCTGTCTGGCAAATACTTGTTTGGCTTTGGGGCATTGGTTCAGTAGGAGTTCATTCCGTCGAAGTAATTTTCACTCTTTTTCTTTAAACACCTTGATCTTGCTAAGATATTCTCTTTCCAGAGTTCTACCTTGTTCCCAAAGCCCCAGCTGTGTTTCTTCTAAGAGCCTCCAGCCCATCAAATACACAATGTGTCCAGTGCTGCTATTCCTGGAGCATCTCAGTGCTGAACTGAGCCAACTGGAGATGCCCAGGCTGCCTGACAAGCCCATGCACGGCCTGTCAGAGCACCTAATTGATGTAATATTCAGGCACCAAAACTGGTTAAAGCAGAACAAACGCCTCACTAACATCAGATCTGAGAAGTCTGCATGTAGACAGAAAGCATGTACAAATACAAGAATTTATCTCATAAAAGTTCAGTAATATGCTACAATTCTTTCCACACACAATAATTTCCAAGACCTAGGCATTTTCACTGAAAAAGCGTTTGGCTAAGATTTTTTTTTTTCTTTTCTTTTCTGAAGTGGATATCCACATTTAGGATAAATCTTTTCTCAAATTCGGGCACCTGGTTTATATACAATGTATCCTCTTAACCTGCTGCACCCTAGAGCTATGCTCACACTGCCTTGGCACTGCAGCTGTGTCACCCTGCAGCACCAGCTTAACACATCCTTCCCCACAGCTGTCAGTGGGGAAAAAAAGGCATTATCAAGTACACTTTCCTCAGTGAAATTTCAGAGCTGACTGAACAAACTGGGCTCCCTTTCCTTCTGTGCAAGTTCTTGACATAGGATTATTTTTAATTTTGCACAGGATGAAAAGTTCACATGATTCCCTCACTTCTCCTGTCCTGTGCCTGCCATCTCTTCTGAGGCTGAAACTACCAAAGCTGCTTCATCTTCCAAACTTATGATCCAAAGCACAGATTGTCCAGAAAAGTCACATCATTCAGTGCTTCCCACCACCCAGCACACACATGCACACAAAAAACTCAACACTATGTTCTCCAAACAGAAAGTTTGCTCTGCTCCATGACTTGGACAAACCATTTTTGCCAACATCCCAGTCAGGGCTGCAGGCTCCTATTTGTTCTTGAATTCTCATGTAAGTGGTTTACAGTAGCCATCTGCTGAAAACACACACCATCATTTCTGTGGAAGGGCAGCAGGGGTTTCTGCTGTTCAGAGAACAACCTGTTGTCATGTTTGATAAATGCTGGTAAGTCTCTCAACCTCTAATCAAAGACTTCTTGGGTTTATACTTCTGCTAGTGATCTCATGCTGGGGCAATTTCCTCTGCTCAAGCTCTGGGTAGGTACCATGGTGGTAAGAACATCTGTGTGGAGTCTCTCACGCTATTTCTGGCACACATGAACCTAAAAGCACAACTCAACGCAGCACTGGCTTAGAGGCTTACATCCCAATGATCCCTCCCCCCACCGCCCAATAATAAGATAAAAATCAATAGATCATCTAATAATCCCTTTTTAAAAGTATTCCTTACACAAGGATAATTACAGATTGCAAAATATGGATTGCAAGAAAGACATCTTTCAGCAGACACTGTTTCTTTGCATGAGATTCGGAATTACACATTGTAATTTGCTACTCAAAGATGAGAGATTTATGCTCAGGGATGCCATAATTGCTTTTGTGTTCTTCAAATAATTTCTTTAGTTTCTGTAGATACAATGCATGTAGCTGATCAATCTCTTCAGTGGTGGGGTTCAAGTTCTGTTTTACAGGGATGGGGCTTCCCACTGTAAATCAAACACAACAGCATTAGCTTCATTGACATCTCTTTTTAAGCAGAATTGCTGTCCCTTCTGTAAGAGCTCCACCACAGCTCCCAGCCAGATGGCAGAATCACAGCACAATTTTCTTACCCTGGGGCCTGATCCTGCCTTTCACAAGCCTGAGTCCTGGGTCTGGTTTTCCACTTCCTTTTGCTCAAGTTCAGGTACAATTAATTAACCCCCCCCCCCCGCCAAACATTTCAGTTTGGCAGCAAAAGAGCAAATGAGAAGAGTGATAAGCTCTAAGTTGAAGGAGCAGTTTACACTTCAAGATACAACCCCATGGGTTATGTGCTGTCTACAAGTTCAACACAGTATTAAAAAAAATGTACTTTCTCACTATCTTCTGTTCTGATCTGAATAGTAAAACTACTCAGTGTGAGGGACATGCTTAAGAGGACAGAGGTGCCCTCAACCACACAGTCACATGAACAGGACTGAAGGAAATAGTCATCTTCCAATTTATTCACAATGGTTATCACCTAGGTTGGTAACTTCAGCCTAGGGAGGGTAGCATCTAAATCCCCTGAACCCTGTGAGGTGTCTCTGAACCATCCATTGCCCACAAATGTCACTGGAACCAAAATGTTCTCCAGGCACTGTGCAAAGCCTGCTACCCGCTCCATGGGAGGTGACTCCATGGAAATGCAGAGGGCAGCCTTCTCTTCCACAAAAAGCTATGGCTAAAAAGTGGATTGCTAAGAGAAGCTTCCCATGATCTCAGTCTTTCCTGTGTTGTTCAATCACCAGATTTTGACAGCTGTTCTTGCATTGGAAGCACCAAGACCTTAAAAGACCTGACTGAGATTACAGAGGAAGTCTAGAAAAACAGAGAGCTAAAAGCCCCTCAGGAGCTTTTCCAAAGGCACCTGAAAATCCCTTTCAACAGATGTTGCCACTTCAGATTGGATGGTGATGACTAAAGGGAAGCCTAGCCAGAACCACAAAGAGCTGAGGCTGCATTTTCCTGCTGTAGGTCCAGCTGCCAACAGCTCTTGGGCCCTGTGTGGTGCTGAAACTCAGACTTCACATGGCTGGGGTGGGAACCCAGCCCTGGATTGTGCAATACCTTAGAGGGGTGTGAAATCAATATACATACAATAGAGGATTTCCAGGGGCAGGACTGGAAACAGCAAACAGCCCCTCAACCCTTCCACAAGAGTCTCTTCTCCCAAGAGTGAAGATTTCTTGTGGAACTGAAAACTACATTCATCTCCCTAATATTATGCGCAGCTTTGAGGAACCTGCTTAATTTGATATTTTAGAGTTGTTTCTATTTCTGAAAAGCAGTAATAAAAATAAAAAAAGCAAAGGAAAAGCAAAAATACTTCATTCCTCAAGCCCAAAACACTCAAACTTCACAGATCTTGGCTTAGCTGAATGGCTCTTGGATCCATGGCTTCTGAACCAGGAGTGAAATCACCCATACTTGGCCATGGTGTCAGCACAGTTCATCACCTCAGGTGAGCTCACTGTGCCTCTGCAGCTCTCAGGAGCTGAGCCAATGCTTTCAAACCATGTGGAGCCATACCAAGAACACCCCACACACTTCCAAGGACACAGGGACATTGTGATAGTTCACAAACATGGGGAAAGAGACACAAAAGGCAAAGGATTTCATGAGACCTTACAAGTTCTGTTGCAAGACTCTGGTCTTGCTGATTTGTAGCACTCCTGAGCTCTCATCATGATGAAGGAATGCCTCAAAGAATAAGACATTTTAAGCTTCAGAACAGTCCTGATGTCATCAGCCCAAAGAAAAATTGCAGTATATACATATCATCCAATATATCTCATTCCAAAGCTTTGGTAACTTTTTCGCTTTAAAATACGTGATATTTTTAGCCTGCCTGTATACAATATGGGCTTTAAAAATTAAGTATTTTCAAAATATTTGTATGAACTGATATATATGTAATATATGTATGAACTGATAAAACACAGATTTGCATAAAATTTAACATAAAAAAGCTACATTTTTGTCTTAAACATTTTTATTTGTTTCATACTATAATCAAATCATCACCCCACTAAAGGGAGGACCACCTTCAATGTCCCTTGTGGAACACCAGAACAGCTCAATTTTCTTTAGTTCACTCAGGTCAGAATCTGGCTAAAAATGATTTATCAAAAAATATACAGAGAGACAGCTATTGCCTTTGCATGACACTCACCATCACCTATTTTGTAAAGGTGTGGTTATCAACAGCACAAGTAAAACCATTAAAAATATATTCAGTTCCACACTCCAGTGAGAGTAGATGAGCAGTAATGAAAGCTTTTGGGGAAAACACTCTCCCAAACTGCCTGTCAACATGGCACACAGGCTTACATTAAACATCACTGGATCCTGCCAAGGGAAAAAACCAAGAGGGAAGGAAACACCCTAGAGACCTGCAAAGCCACCTAAGTGGCAGCCTGCCCAAGGGCTGTGGCACCACACTGTGTCCTCTCCCTTTCCTCCTGCATCTCTCCCTCTGTCCTGATGAGCTCCAGGTCAGGACCACACAAGATCCTTCCAGAG
This sequence comes from Pachycephala philippinensis, assembly GCA_013397055.1. Taxonomy (NCBI): domain Eukaryota; kingdom Metazoa; phylum Chordata; class Aves; order Passeriformes; genus Pachycephala; species Pachycephala philippinensis. The sequence goes on along the minus strand of VWZT01005653.1, from coordinate 17,763 downwards.
ATGAGCTCCAGAGCTCTGCTGGGGTGGCTTTGCATCTGCTGGAACATCCAGCTGCTACTTCTCTGCAGAGCTAAGAAATTACAGCTCTGGGCTTCTCACAAAACAGCTGCAGCATCCAGAACCCACGGCAGCAGCTGCAGAGCTGTGGCAGCCCTCTTGTAAAAACTGGACAACTCTTGGATTTCTTTATGGCTTGTGTAGCATAGAAGCCTATGGATAACTGAGAATGAAGAGTAGATTTGGCCTGGGACAGACAGGGGAAAGAGAGAAAAGAACTGCCCCTTTTAACAGAAAAGGACAGCAATTAAAAAAAAAAAAACAAGTTTAAACTTCACATACTTGTTTTAGATGCACAGCAATCAATTCTTTCTGTTAGAACAGATTTATAAATTCACAGATACTAGCAGCACACTGGTGAATTTCTAAACATTTGCAAACACATTAGAAAAGGTGCAGGGAACTTACCAACAGTATGAATAGGTTGCCTGTAAGGTATTAAGCCAAAACTGTACTGGAATACTCCTCTGGCATGAAATAGCGGTAAAGCAAAGCCCATTATCTTTTGCAACTTCTCCTGTACATTTCTGAGCCATGAACCTTTGGGGTTTGCAACTTGCTTGAATAGTTCATTTTCACCAAAGGAAAACACCGGGACCAGATGAGCCCTGTAAAACAAAGAGGACACTGAGAATCAGCCTGCACTTGCACTGCAGTTCACATCAGCAGCATGGAAACAGTTTCACAATACCAGCACAGAAAGTTTCAGCAGCTGTAGATTCATCAGCAACAGGCGTTCAACTTTCTCATGTGCAGCTGCTTTTTGGATGCCTTGGTTGGTTTGTGTTTAAAAAGCAAAGTGAGCGGCACACAACTAGCAACTTGCTTTTGGCAGTATTTAGTTGGTTGGTTATTTGGTAACCTATTTGGTTAGTTGGTAACCTATTGCAATTTGTGACTGTTCAGAATTATGAAAACGAGTAATTGCATATATCATAAGCATGACTTTATCCACCACTCTTTCAGCAAGTCCACCCTTGTTCCACTCCATTTTTTCCCTTGGCAAGCAAAGAAGCCTCGTTGCTAACCTTATAATGCTCCCAGCTGCCTGGCATCAAAACCAGATCTTGGCTTTGCCTTGTCTTTTGACCAGAGTAATGCGTGCCCTTGATTTCAGCACAAAAACCATGATAAAAACCAGGCACCCTCACAGACACGAGTGCAATGCCAAATTCCTCCTCTGCTGTCCAATTCCCAGAGAAACCCTGCTTCCTCTGGACTTCTTCGAAAACAGTCGCCTTAATCCATTATTACCAGAGGTCAAATCCTACCCACAGAAATTATGTGAACTCAGTTTGGCTCTTGCACAGCCTAATGAATTCTCATTCAGTTCTCGTTCAGTTCATGAATTGGCTTGGGAGGAAAGGCACTGAGTAGCTGCTGGACAAACTACTTGAGTGGATGGAATTGGTGCATTTGTCTCCAGCAGGTAAACTCACCATTGTATTTAAAAACTTGATTGCAGTATAGTTTTTGATTAATGCTTAGTTTCATTAAATATTCTACAGAGTTTAGAGAAAAAAAAGCAGGGTAATCCCAAGCAGTCTCCAAAGGATTCAGGGATATTTTATTTGATTTACTTAAATCTTAGTTTATGTATCTTAGCTCTATTCAGCCTCCACTATCTTTGAGAAAAACCTTACTGCAAAATAGCAGTATTGCTAGAACACTGTCAGAATGAATTTCTGCAGAGCTGTGAATGCCTGAGGAGGATGCACTGAGGACAGAGCTGGCTGGAAAGCGCTGTGGACAGTCAAAATCCACCTGTACAGAAAAAAAACACTGCTTCAACAGCTTCTTTATCCTGAGGATTCACACAGACTATCATTCCCACATACTATTCTAACTAGTGTCTGCTCAAAGTTTCTTTCTCCAGTGGATTTATCACCTAGCCACCTGTAAAGGAAATATCATAAAGCCTGGTACTTACTGTGGCTGTGTAAACACTCCACTTTTTACTACAACGTGAAGACAAACAGGAACATCTTGTGGTGCAATAGCATCCTAACACTGTGGGATTAGTTTTAATCTAGTGAAGGCTTTTGCAAGATGCTATGTAGGAGGCTGAGACAGAGGAATAAGTAACTTATGATTGTGAAATTAAAGATAAGTTAGCTGATTCATCATCGTTTTGTGTCTTTAGGATTTCTTCACTTCATATCAGATATTTGTACTACCTTGGACCAAAATGTCTTTTGCAGAAGTGCCGAGGACTTTTGCTGACATATTCAGGCCACATTTGACAAGCTCCTAGCTGAGAACACAGCTTCTCTGTGCTGGCAGCACAAGAGCCAGGGCCAGAGCACAGCTCTCTGCATTGTCCCTTCCTTCCTGTGTTGGTATTTGCTGCTGCAGATCACGAGCACCAGGAATGTGTGCAGGCACTGATGGCAGGTGGGGCTTCTCATGTGCGTCCCACAAGCCTCCCCTGCCCTTTCATTTCCACTTGAGTTGGAAATTTTGTTCCCATTTTGTTAATTGTTAAAAAGAAAACATTAAAGCCAGAAGCAATTACTGAGTCTTTGGCCAGGAGCTCTGTCAGACTCGCCCTGTCCCACAGCCCTGCTGGAGAGGTGTAAAGTCACAATTCCTATGCTTTGTGTGGAAGCAGGTTTTTGTGCTGGTGTTTGTATGAATGACTTGTAGCCTGCTGGTTACAGTGACCATGTGAAGTGTAGCCCTCAGCCACTCAGGCAGAGACAAGGCACTGTCACTCAGAGGAGGGCTCTAGACAGCTACGACCCTTTTAGAAAGAGGAGAACCATCACTGGAATCAAAGTAAGTAAGTAAAGGGGTCATTGCTGTGTTTTGTAAGTGTTCCCCTCTTGTTGTTATGTGATGGAGATACTTTTGAAATCAAGGTCATGAGAGGCACAGGTGTATCTGATTTCTCAATCCAAATCTATTTAGATAAGAGATAACCACCACCACCACTCTTTGTGACATGACAGACCAGACATCTATCCACATGCTCAGAAAAGAAAGTACCTAAATATTCTTTTAAACTTTATGGTTAAAACAAACAAAAGCTAGTGAGAGTGTTGAGGATCCCACTGAATTAATCAACAGTTCAGTAAAAATTGAGTAAAGACTTATTTAGGCACTAAAGTCCTAATTCAAATACACAAGAGTTGTTTCTGGGTACAAATTAGACTAAAATGGTACATTCTATTAGCAAACAAATTCTTTATAAGAACCCTAGTGATATGTATAAGAAACACCCTTGGAATTTTGGCACAGAACAGTTTCTAGAACAGTTTTTAGGTTTTTGCACACTGTGAAAAAGCAGAGAGCTCCTCTCCTCAGAGGCCACCTTTTCTCCAGTTAATAGCTTAGAAAGGTATTACAGATTTCTCAAGACTAGTATTTTTTTCTCATTGCTTCACATGTCAATGCATAATCCTGGGAGCTGTTCAGAAAGTGTAGCAGGAACAAATCATTGGTTCCAATATTTCTAATATACAAACCATCTAGACCAGTCCAGAACAAACACAACGGCTTATACTATGTAAAACACTCAAAAGATATTGATACCATCTCTGTGTAATTACACATTGATGGCTGCTTGATAGTAAAAGTTATCTAGTTTTTCTTGAGATTTTCACCAAAAATTCCCAGGAATTTACTTTTGCAAATGGCAATCTTCAAAATGAAAGTCTGTAGAATAATAGTGAAAACAAATCTTCCTAGACCATAATTTTCAGTGATTTAATAAAACAGGGCCTCGCTTTCCAATTTTTTTGTTTGTTTGCTTAAAATGATAAGAAAATTCTACTTTAATGTATCTTCAATTTACAGAGCAGAAAGCAGAATGTTTGCTATACTCAGCAAAACCAGCCAAGGTTTACTAATATTGTTTCATAATTCTTACTCTTTGCTAGTGCAAGAAAGAACAGAAACAAAACAAGATATGCTAATAACACCTACTGCTTACAAATTATGAAAGTCAAAGGAGTTTTCAACGCTCCCAGATTGGATCTAGGTGGACAGACTGGCTACTGTGCTAGATTAATGCAGGTTCTTAGACAAGTAACTCTTTCAAATTATCTGATTTAATATAATATGAACTATATTTAAGAATCAATCTGCATTCAAAGCATGTTTCATGGAAGACCTACCCATGTTTCAGGGCCATTTTAATAAAGCCTTTCCTCTTGAGGATGTTCAAGTTTAGACTTCCAGGATGTGCATTCAGAGATTCCTCTGCTCCTCCAATCACAATGACGGATGCATGGCCACCTCCTTCATTGTTCAGCACATAAGAGACACTTTCCTTGGATGCAGAAACCATTCCTTCAGGAGGAAACATTTTAGAGTGACCACTCGATCTTCACGTACAAGTACAGTGGAATTTAAGAACATTTTTAGATATATAAGTGAAGTTTCAAAATTATAACAGCACAGGACAGATTTCAAAGATTTGGGTTCAACATCCTCAATCTGCAACAGATTTGGTTTTGGGCACATGCTTTGATTTCCCACTGATGAGTTAAATGCTGTTGCCTATTGCAAGAGTTTTGAGTCCTTCAGGGTATGCTCTTCTGCCAACTTAACTTCCCCTGAGAGAGACTCTGTGCCCAAGAACAGAGGAGGTGAAGGGCAGCAGCTACTGCTGAGAGGCAGCAGCTAAAGCCATGCAGCAGGTGCATATAAACACAGGCACAGAGGGGTTAACAGAATGGACAGAGGACTTGTAAACTCAAACACGGAGCTGCAGTGCCAAGCAGAGCCCTCCATTCTTTTCAAAGCTTTAAAGCAGCAGCTCCATCTAAGGCAATGGCATGACAGCATTAGAAGAAGCAGAAAAGACTCACTTGTACCATTCCCAATGATTGCATCAGCTCATTCTCTAGTAACCAGGCCCCAGCACTCAACAATATTTAGGCTAAAATAGCAGATTATATGAAGCTTTTCTGGTACCCCTGCTGATCCAGATACTTCATCAGAGGCACACTGCTGTATAAGACTATCATCTCCTTAGATCTTGCTCTGGACTTGGTGCTTTGAAAAATCCCTTTTCTAACAGATGTGCACCTAATCCTTCAAAGGTTCCTTCTTGCCCTAAGTTTTATTTCAAAGGTTTATAGTGCTCCCACTTACCAGAAGCCACATTTCATTACACTGTGTTGAATTCATATAATCTAAGTAACAATTTAGAGATCAAGCCTAATTTACATTGTTGTTGGTTTTACAGAGGTATCTAAACGCTCTTTTGGATATCCTGTTACCCAGTTGGTCTTTTTTCTAACAGAGACATTACAATGCGGATTATAAAAATTTCATAAGAGAGGGAAGATGACTGTGATCTACATTTGAGAACTGGCCACCAAGAGGAATAGCTTGCTACTGGAGCAAGTTCAGACCTCAGTAAAAAGCTACATCCATTTGCCACATATGCCTTCACAGTCACTGTTACTCTGAAAATGCTGCCGACCTGAGACTCACAAATAATTCAAGTGATGCTCGTTCATGTCAGCATGCATTTTCCATGGAAAGGAAAGCAGGAGCTGCTGCCTTTCCCCAGGACAAATTTGTCTTGTGCTGAAGCTGAGCTGCCAGCCTGCATGCAGGACACTGCTCTGTGCTCAGACCACAGCCCAGGAATGCTGCAACTGCACTTCCCGAGGAAGCAACTGCAGGTTTTGGAGACAGGGAGAAAAAGACTGGGAAATGAAACACTGGGCCAGGAGCATGGCTTTCAGGACGTGGAAGATTTTGCAAGTGTTTTATGATTTGACTGATGACCTGTATTAGACCAAAGGTCCCCTCTCATTTATCAGCTGCATACCTGTGAAAACCGTGCTCCAGTGCTGGCTATTCTTTAGTGTGCTTTTTACTGCAGTTGTTTCTCATCCTGCAGGTAAATATTTGTTCCCATGGGTCAAGATGCCAAAAACATATAGATCTGACTTCCAGACAATGATTAAAAGACAGTGTTTAAAATTGCAATGTTCTACCACTGCCAATCCCTCACTTAGCAAGTCTCAAAGCACACTTTCAGAAATTACATTTGCATGGAAAGGCATTCTCTGGTATGTTGAAGTATACATAGATTAGTAATTCTGATATTAATCTGGGCAGCATCCTAGGCATGGTTCTGTGAATGGAGCAGTGGAACAGCTTCTCTGAGATCACAGAGTCTGTGTTGCAGTCAGGAATGAAGTTAGATCTCTGTCTCCCAAAGTTAGTCTTGTGCATTAGAACATTCTTAAATGCTGTAGTTGAGTTAATCTACGTAAAATAACTCCTGTATTAAACCACTAGTCCTTATTTCATTCTTCTTATCCTTCTGTTCCCCCACCTTGATTGCTTGTTATTTTTATCTTTTATTACTGCAGCACCAGTCATGAATATCATGTCTTTATGACAAATGTTTCTCAGAACAGAGAAAAAAGATCCCTCTCTTTAGAGTTTACATCTCAAAATTACACAAATTTGCAACATGGGACTTCAATCAGAAGCAGGTAATTAAGTTCTGAGTAGAAAGATATTTGTAATGTGTAAGACTAAGCCCTTCAGGTAAGAGATTAGCCTGAATTTGTTTTACAAGTGCCTGCCCAATGACTAAATAACATTACAAATTATTATGCCCTTCTCTTCTTGTATATAACGGGTACTCTGGACTGCTGTCTCATAGTTCAAAGGAAAACCAGCAATCTTTTTCAGAAAGAAAAAAATAACTCAGTGATATAGTTTACAAAACTATTAATAAAACCTTCCAAATTGTTTTGCCACAACAGTTCACCATAAAATAGAGGTTAAATTTAGCACCAACACTGATCCTTCTGAAATTACTTACCATATATAAGTAGAGGAATAGACTCTACATTTGTAACAGAAGCTAAAATATGGAGCAACAGCTGAGACATTCTGCTTTTACCTACCAGCACTCATTATGTATTCTCTGAAGAAGGGACAGGCAAACCAGATGGGCATGATATGAAGATATGGAGTAAGCCCAGGAAATAAATTTTTGAAAGGAGGATCGGTGCAAAAGTTTCCGAAGGCTCCAGCTACTAGGACCCCATGAGGGTGAAAGCCAAGTAAGTAGTTGTGATTTGGGTTCAGTTCTGAAGTTTTTATAAGCTGAAAAATAGAGTCAGTGGTGGGCATTATAATATTTACCTCAAAAACAACAGCTATGGAGATTGCACATTGACACGACATACAAGCAACGACAATGCATTTCCTCCTGAGCACTTAAAACTACTGTCCTGCTTTACAGATAAACAAAACTTAAATAGATGTGTCAGGGTACCATCTCTAGCATTTACTGTGCTGAAGCACATCATGTGACCCAACAGTCCAAGGAGAAAACCAGGCCCTGTCCCCTTTTGTCACTAAATCTCAGATTTCCCATGTTTTAAAAAGAAGTTAAGTTCACCCTGGAGTAAATATTAGAATTTTACCAAAGATGAGTCTTAGATGTTTGCCCATGCTTATGGCTATTCAAGCTGTTTGTGAGAAACCTTTTACTCACATGAATGGGAAAGTATTCCCTGAAGTACTTCCAGACAGTCCAGCTTCTGACCCAGTGGGACCGCCTGCCCCCAGCACATGGAGTTTCCCAGTCGAGGTAGAGCCACAGCAGGTACAGAACAGCAAGGAACCAGAAGTTGCCCAGGATCAGGATCACGAAAAATCCACAGCAAAACTCTGCTACAAGAGACAAAAAGGAGAAGCACAGCAAGCATTAATCACATCTGTGTCCTTTTAAGACCCCGAATGCCCAGCCCTGATGTGTTTTTACAGATTTACTCAAAATGCATACAAATTGAACTCATCTTATTCCACACAGTGCTGTTACACTGAGGGTGAAACACCACAGGAGTGTATGACCTCTGTTATTTCTCCCTCTATGCACAACTGAGCGTTTGGTAGAGAGCACCTGGTTTACCTAAGGAAAATAAAAGCAGACAGCAAGAGCTAACAAGGATGTAATGCTTCAGGGAGTAAGGAGAAAGGAAAGGTAAGGAAGGAAAGAAGGGAAAGGGAGCCATAGCAACATCTCTTTTCTAATTACAGGGGTGTTGGGCAATCATTTTCTATTCTGTTTCTCAGCTTCTCTACCTACAAGATGGGGGTGGTAGTTCTACTCCCAGCCAAAAGTGCTGTCACTGGCCAATGAGATGCACTAGACAAGACCAAAAACTGAAGAGGTTCCACTTCAGCCACTAAACATGTCAGTCAAAGGGGAAGTTCAGTGCTGCTGTGGGAACACAACAGCAGTTAAATCCTGATACTTTCAAACCCAATTTAGTAAGAAATGTAACATTGTGCTACAATAATGATACACAATAATGGTATTATACACAATTCAAAGAGCATGAAAAAGTTGCTTCGTTAAGTACAGTGTGTTACTTTGGGCTCAACCTTGAAATAATTACTCAGGGAAATCCTACGGAAACTTTTATCTTTGTAGAACTTGCAGAATTTTACAGTCTTGCAGCACACTGAGCAGCCCTGGTCAGAGATGTCTGAGGAGGAGCTGCTGCTCTCTGCCCTGTGGTACCCCTGCAGCAGCCTGCTGGCTCTGCCACTTCCTGAACAAACCCCAGCAGGCTCATGGATCAGATGCTGAAGTCCCGGTTGCAAGGGAGCTTTATCATCATAAATTTATACAACGTTCTCACTGGAAGACTCAATGGGCAGAGTTGCAGGAACCCAGCGTTTTTCAGAGATATTTTACAATGCAGAAGCAGTACTTTGTGTCCCACAATTGACTGGCTGTCATGAGGGCAATACCCTGTGAAGTCCTAGAAGTGATACCAGTGAAACATACTGAGCTAAATACACCACTAAATAGAGCAGAATTTAAAAGAAACAGTAGAAGTACGTCAGGCAATAATTTGGCTCACACGAGGTAAATATCACCAGAACTGAAAACTTTAGAATAAGCAGATGAACCAAGAGTAAAAGCCACTCATCCTAGCTCAGATCACCTTAATTTAAGAGAGATATTACTTGGATGTTGAAAAGTAAGCAGATTCCCTAGACTAAGAAAGTTTTGAGCTGCTGAAATTGAGATCTTGGTCTACAAGCAGACTTGCATTTCCTCCAACCTGAATATTTACTTTTTCTGAACCTCAACCAGTTTGTTTGTGTGCCTAGTTTGACTGTGCCTTCAGAATAGAATTGGATATCTTGTCATGGGGCAGCTGAGAACTACCACAAAATCCAGATGCAGACAGAGCAAGCAAAGTTGCTGGTTAGATTGAGTAGGAAAGAAGGGGATGAACATCCACATTTCCAGCAGGAATATGAGCAGAAAAATAAAGAATTGCATTTGCTCTGAGGAAGGGAGAAGGAAATGACCATAAACAAAAGCAGGAGTGGGATCAAATCTACCATTTTCAAGGATACTCCATTCTTCAGTACAGAAGCTCACTGCTTCCTCCTCATATAGGCAACCCCAGTCTTGCACAGAAAAGCACTTGAGTAAGAGGTCTTGAAAAACACCATAGCTAACTGAGGCCCACAGACCCTCAAAGTCAATGTGGGAAACTCACAAGAACTGAAACAAGTTCTAAGGAACATCATTAATGCAGGACAAGTAACATAGGTGAACTATGACACTCAGTTTCATGGGGAATCCCACATTAGCATCAGTCCAAAATAGGGCACAGAAATCTACTGAGGAAAAGTCATTACCTGTTCCTTGTAGAAGAGATCCTGAAACTATAGAAATTTCTAGGAATGCTAATCTGGACAGGATGCCAAGGTTCTTGGTTTAAGTTTGAACAAGTATGAGAAAGGTTCTTTTAGCTGCTATAAATCAATTAATTTCAAGTTGTTATGCAAAAATTAGTAAGTAGTTATATTTCCTACCCTTCCTTTCAGAAGCACTTTCGGCTTAACACAGAATCACATGGCTTTTTACTATCAGTTTCCGAGCAAACAGCTGAGAAGTGCTTTGTAGCAAAGCATCCTTGCTGTGAGAGCTAATTACATCAGCAGTGAGAAGGCCCAGATAGCAGCACTTAATCCCATGCAGACAAACATACACGAGATCAACAAGCTCGCAGCTTTGCTTTAGCTAGGACACATTCCTCAGTGCATGCAAGGTATGGGGAGATAAGTACGCTGTTAGCACTTCCTGAGGGGAGCTCAGCATCTTGTAGGACAAAGTTGATTACTGCATTCCCAGTGAGACATGCCAGGCAAATTCCTTTTACCATACCTCCTCATTATTTCAACGAATTAGCAGCCTGCAGGATGAGCTCAACAGTGATGACTCAAAACCAATGAGCTTATAAACACAAACCTGATGTTTTCTCCTTCAGACAAGACAGTGAGTAAACAAATAGCAACCATTGTACCTAAATTCATAAACAAATTCCAGGCAAAAGGTGAATAACTTGGGATTTGTCACTCTACTGCATCATTGTGTCCTGGGGTGTAGTTCCAGTGTATGCTCTAAGTGTAATTTTTTGGTTGAACTGGAAATAGAGCTTTGAAAAATATCTCTGTGATATATTGGATTGGGGGGGGTGGTGGGGGAGGAGGAAATATAGATTAGAAGACAAATCACTGCCATGGAACTCTGAACACTGGGTTTGTGAGCCAGTGTGGGTGTGTCACTTCTCCATTTCCCATTTACAACACATGGATACTCATATTTTGCAACAAATGGATGAAAACCACTCTATGTAGTGTTAGCTACCAGCACTGGCAGCCATCCTGCCTCATGATGTTTGTACACCTGATTCTTCAATCATTAAACAGGCTCTGAGTTTGCAGCTGGGGACACCAAATTCATAAAATAGTTAAATACCAGAGATAGGAAGGAGGAAAACAGCACAGGTTAAATCTGGAAATTGGAAGCTTCAAATGCATTTGGAGTTACTAAGGCACCAAAAATGTTTGAATAATATCTGTTGTGGAAGTCACCGACTGTAAGACTGTCCCTAGAAGAGAAGGCTCCCATTATGCTCAGAGCAGCCATGGACAGCATGCCTGGGCAGGGCAGGTGTGTCCCTGGTGCCAGGGGTGCTGGTCTCACCCCAAGCAGCACTACAGGCTTTCTGCAGTGTTCCAAAAACCATGCAAAGCAGCTCACTCTAACACCTCAGGACTGCCCAGCACCTCGGGATAGCTCCGAGCCAGTTCCTGCCATGTCCCACATACCATTAGCAAAGGTTTCTCTAAACACAGTATGCTGCTCTGTCTTAAATGAGCTGGAGACATTCAGAGTTCAGCAATTTGAACCTTATCCCACCAAGCACATGGTAAAAAAACCGTCTTTATCCCCCTGGCATCCTAGTGAATACACAGGTGGAGAAGTGATTCTCATATTGCCCCTCTCTGAGCCTTACGAGTACATGCGTGTACCAATACACAAAGCAAGGTGAAAAGCAAATTTCTTACATCTGTGGACACAGGGGGGGAAAAAAACCAAAAAGAAAGATGACATATTCTTTAACAAAAATGTTGATGTACCTACAACAGGACAGTGCTTTTCTTATGCTTAGTTTTCAGAGCAGCAATGTCTCTGAGCTGGGTTGGGAACAGAACTTTGGAGGGAACACAGAAGAATGGCACAGTGATGTTTTCATCTCTAGTGAGCATTTGCTCCTCTCTATTATCCCTCAGGCTACCACTGATCAGTTGATTTCGGCATAAAAAAAAAATTATTTTCCCAACTTACGGGATACTTTCACGCAGGAAAAAAAAACTAATCAGCCTTTATTTCTGAAAATATTCTCTAAATTATTTATATATATCATGAAGAACATGACAGAAATTCAAATGAAGTAACAACTACAGCAAATGGACTCCAGTATGCCCACCAAAGTAAGACCTGAGACAATAGGCAACACCTGAGAACAGGCAGCCTGCCAAAGCAACAGCAAGCAAGTTCGTGCCTCTGCAGAGAATTGCTCTGCAGCTTTTACATTGAAAGCCTCTTTTAAAAAAACAGAGACAAAGTGTTAAACTGTCCTGTTTAAAGCCTACTACTCTGTGCAACTCTGCCAATATACACTTTTCCACCAGTAACACAGGAATCTGCTGACACTTTTTATCCATAGCAGATAAGGACTCCCCATCAAAGAAAAAGCTGGGAGTTTATTTAAACTAACTGCACTAGAAAACTGTTGGCATCCCCAGGAATTTGGTAGCCATGTCCACAACTGAGGTGGTTGGGCAGCCAGCATTTGTTGAATATGTATCAGTCTCCTGTGAGGGCCTTTGTCAGGTTACTGGTTACAACTGGGAGCCATAAGGATATCTGAGCACTCCTACCAAGGAAGTTGTATCTCAGCAGTGCTGGGATAACAAACACAAACCCTCAGATGCCAAGCTTTGGAGGCCTGTTCATGCTGAAATTTGGTTCCAGTTCCCAAGACCTTCCACTGGCAAATACTGATAAACTAGAGATACAGAGCATTACACACAACTGACTTGGAGGTAGTGGTCTGGATAACATAAATCCCCAAGTTACTAATTGCCAAATCCTGAGACAGTGTGCCAAATTTAGTCTACCTATTTCCCACTTCTTTTCTTTCTCCCTAGGCATTCACTGTCACTTATGTTCACGTACAGGGTCTCTGGCCTGACACAGCAGAGCTGTTTTTCTTCTTATTTTTGAGAGATACAAACAAATATACACAGATACATGGTTAAATTCCCTCCCTAAGATGTAGGTAACAGAGGCAGCATTCCTAGAAATACTAGTCAGTAAGTACCCTGTTATTCTCTGTGATCACACTTCAGTCCCTACCCATAGGCCACAAATAAACTTCATGGATAGATGAGTACAGAGTGACAAAAAGAAGCAACAATACCAGCCAGCTTGCTAGGAAAGGCTCATGGAGCTTAGCTGAGCTTTCTTAAGTATCAAAAGAGTTTTTTTAAAAAAGGCTTTGAGGAAGAACAAAACCATATTAGTTATCCAGCTGTAGCTGATGAATTAAATCAGCACCAGATAACAAACCATCACGGCGTGTTTGCAGGAAAGGTTAATATTTGCTTTAGCACATTACACTGACACCTGCTTTCTCAACACAGAAATCACTTATTATTCCAGCAGCAGTCTCGCACTCCGTGGCAAACGTTTCATCATTTCTATTCTTTTGGGGAAGCCAGATCCACAACTCAAAACTGTCTCCAGAAAGTTCAATTAACAGACTGCTCCATCCTACATGCACAGAAGTTTAATCACTAGAGAACAGGATGCAGTTTAATATATACCAATGTCTTCAGCATATTATTTTGTGGCTTTGTGCATATTAAAGTATACCTTATATTATATACTGATTTTGTATTATTAAGGGGTTTGCAAATAAACACAGGAGTGCCTGCACAACAGTCACTTCCTAAACTGCCAGTGAGGAGACCAGGGACACTGCTGGGCCCCAAAAGCGAGCCTTAGAAGATGCACCATTCTCCCCTATCATCACCTTTTCTCAGAGAAAAACCCTGGTACCCCTGCTGTAGGGTAAATTCTCATTTCCCTCTCTCATTGTCTGGCCCAAGACACCACCACCACTTCACCCAAATTATTCAGTTTTGCATTTGATTTTGTACATGCTCAAACTCCCCTGTCCCTTTTCACATAAGGGGCACAGAACTTAGCAGGAGCATAGCTCACCAACTCACCTTCTAGCTTTATTTTCTTCAAAAATACTGTCATTCAATTTGTATACATTAGAGAGAAAGGAAAACAAAAGGCTAAAGCACTGGGAAAGCAGCACTTCAGCCAAATCTCACTGATTTTCTCCTTGTTTTAATGGTTTTGCCTTTAAAAGAACCCTTTGATTTACCTCCTGCCTGGGTAGTACTCACCTCCTGATACAAACTGAACCTCACTGACAGATGTGCAGTTCTGAGGCACACAGCTCACACACCAAGGATAAATGCTCAACTGCTGTGTGCTGTATGAGAAACAGAAAACCTACTCCTGTTCCCAATAGGAGGATATCAGACATACTGGTAAATACAGCAAAATTAATTCAAAGTTCTTAAGAAAAATATTTCCAAGCTTAAAAACAAAGATTTCTCGCAAACACCAAGCACATCCGTTGCACTCATTGACAGTGACAATTTCTTTAGTGCTCATGCACCATGAAACCTATGATACAAAAATGGGGGTTATGTAACCTCTTTGCTTTGTCAGTCCAGCAGCACTTACAGGCGTGGAGATTTCATTTCTCCAGGTGACTTCCTGCCTGGGGTTGGGTTGGACAATGGCACAGAGTGATCAAGAGCAGACAGCACACAGCCTCACAGGCAGACACGGTGTGGGTGTTGCACGAGCTCGGAACAGGGCCAGACCCGCCCCAGGACTGTCAGCCCCTGGCCAAGCCAGTGAATCTCTAATAACAGTAATTACAAGCATAAAACTACCATCTATAAAAAATTGTCTGGTTTGGCTTTTTATCCAAAGTAGGTACTATGAAATTGCAAAACTTCGTATATTTGCTGTCTCAGCAGTGTAACACTATGGCTTGACATTATGCTTCAGCCTGAAGCTGTTTTGGATTTGTGCTTAATACGGTGAGAAATAGCACGACTTTAGCATTTGCCAGTTTTCAGTTTTAACAGCTTTAGTTTTCTGGACTCAAGACTGATAACACTTGTCTTTGAAAAGACAGAAGCCCAATTAAAACACTTCCCTCTTTCATGGAACTTAAACCCAAACTTTTCTGCTCTGCTGCACTTGGAGAACACAAGATATAAAGCCATATGGCATTTTCAGCCAACACACGGTGGGAATCTGTTAATGAGCATTTCTCTCATCCAGAAACTCCAGAAACATACACATCCCAGTATTTCAGAACTTATTTTTGCTTCTGGTGTCATGCCCCTGCATAATGAACAGGGAAATCACTCTTACAATGAAAACTTGTCTTTTCCCTTTGAGGGTGAACTTTGGCAGCTTGCAGCACAGAACAAGGAAGCACAGGAACTTACAGCCAGAATTTTAAAGAGGTTCCTTTTGTATATAATGAAATTCTGTGCACATCTGTACAGCTTTTCTGAGACAGAGGCATGTTTACTCTGCCTACGCTGCACAGCAGGAGCAATGGATCTGTAGTGCAGATCCAGCCCAAGCTGGTACACTGCACGACGAAGAACTTTGTTGTACCAGGTTGATGCTGGTATTTTTTCAGTATTCATTGAGTGATTTGCTCTTTCTACAGTGGGGATGAGATTTAGGCTTCAACAACTATTGCATGTCTGTATTTCAGGCCAGACTGTGAGTCGCACAAGCAAGAGGGCATTTTCAGTCATCAGTTCCACAGTCTCAGAAAACCATGCAGCATTACAACAAAGCAAGCCTGGAGAGCAGGGCTTGTTACATTTCTCAGCCGGGAAGATAAAACCAAGAGTCTTCTATCCAAGTCACATTGTGAATTCTAAATTGCAACAGGCTCACATTCCCCTTACAGCTTACTCAGTGTGCCAAATCACTTTTTCACATGTCACTTGCCAGATTTGAAGCTTATCATTAACTGATTCAGCTTTTGTCATTCAGGGCACTAAGTTTTAGAGTTATCTTACTTCATCTGATAGTCCTATACCTCATTTTACTAAGCCATGGCACCTTACAACATACCTAGATGGGCAACTTTAGCAGCTAAGCCAGTACCCCATTTATTCACTGCTCTAAACAGAATCCCTCTATCTATACCATGAATCATTAGTTGTCATAGGGCATTATCTGTTCAAGTTTTCACATGCAGAAATGTAACATAAGACAGACAATCAATGTAAGATCATGCTTGGCATAAACTAGTTCCAGTAACACACAAACCCCCAAAGAACACCTAAACCTCCAACATATTCTGTGATGAACTCACACAGTATTTCACTTGTACTGGATCATCCCCTCCCTGATTTGAAAGTGTCACTTTTGAATTTAAAAGCTTACAAACATCTGTTCAGAAAAAAAAAACCAAAAACAAACAAACAAACAACAAAAAAAACCCCTGAAAAATCCTGACATAGAGGCAGTCCAGAACATCAGAAACCAGCCCATTTCTCACTGCTTTAAGTCATTTAGGATTCATCCACCTGAATTTTCCTGCAGCTAAGTGAAACTTTTTGGCTAGATTACTGGCTGCCCTATGACTGAAAGCGTCCGCCTACGAAATGGCAAGGTCACCTTGGTCAGCTCTAAAGATAAACATCCCCATGAAGCACAAGCAGATAATTATTATTAGAATCAAATTGTTAACCAAGCATTCTCACAAATTGATTTTTTCATGATCACATGAACTCACTGTACTCAACATAACCAGCCATAAAACCATTTCCTTGTTGATTTTCCTTGGGACTCCCAGGCAGTGCCAGCTGCAGAAGACAGCTGCCTACTTCTCCCGCTAAACTACAGAGAGAGGATTTTCTGCATCCCAATCACTTCTAGTAAGCACACAAAGATGTGGTTTTCTGCAGCAGTATTGCTACATTAGGGAAAAAAAATTGTTTTCTTCCACTGCCCCTGAACTTCCACTGCTTTATGAGACTGGAATAATGGCTCATGCCAAGACTTAATTCAATAACAGAAAATTAAAAGTACAGACTATTTACAATGTAGCCACAAACATAAACTGTTCATCATTTAACTACAGATGATTTAGAGGTAGCAGAACATCTACTGGTTAATCTATGATGATGCTTCATGTCCTCCATACTTCCCCCAAATCTTTCATGTGTGGGCTAACAACCTAAAAAAAAAAAATAATCTGAAAGACATCAGACCATGTGAAGGATAATATACTTGCAAGACATACAAGGAAGATATGTGCACACTCCTTTTCTCCCTGCAAACCCTAGAGCATAGATGATCATGAAGTGTTCCAGCATTTCCAGTAATACACAGGTAAGCAGTGTCTCCGTGCCTCAGAACAGACTATTCAATAACAACTTCCCAATTTACACAATCCATTGATTTAGTCTCATAGAGTTAAGGCTTATCTTACCTTATCAAGTGATTCATTTCATCAAGTTCAAGACACCTACCCATGTGAATAAGATTTGCTGCTGTGAATAGGTGCTTAGCGATAGGTGTCTATTAAGATATTAGGAACATTAATTATAGAGGAACAATCAGAGGAAAAAGATTACCAAGTAGAATTAGTGACACTTTCTTAAAGTCAGTGAGGATATTTTTACAGAAGTGTCTGCGTTTGAGCCAATTAACTGATAATGCCTATTAATTTTCATCACCTTGTTAAATGAGAATTTTATTGAACTACAGCATATAAAGTTATTTTACGAAATTACAAATGAAAACGGCATTAGTCATGTAACAGACTTTATAATCATGCTTAGAAAAGTTGCTGTCAGAAACCTACTGGACGTCTCAATGAGGAACCACAGACACTAGCTTTCTAGAATCATATTTGAAGAAGAACCCATA
>VWZT01005652.1:50784-66938 GCA_013397055.1 Pachycephala philippinensis | reverse complement strand
GGATCCACTCAAGGGTACTGAGGGTGCTGATGGAAGTGCTCACAAGCCACTTTGCATAATTTACCAACAGTCCTGGCTAACTGGACAGGTACCAGGTGACTAGAAGTTTGGAAATGTGACACTCATTTACAAAAACAGCTGGAAAGACGATCAAGGGAACTACAGACCTGTCAGTCTGACCTCAGTGCCAGGGATGGTCATGAAGCAATCACCATGAGTGTGATCACACAGCCATGTGCAGGACATCAAGGGGATCAGGCCCCACCAGCCAGGGTTTGTCAAAGGCAGGTCCTGCTTGACCAACCTGATCTCCTTCCATACCGAAGTGACCTATCTAGTGGATGAGGGGATGTTGTACACATGGACTTCAGCAAAGCCTTTGACAGTGTCTCCTACAGCACTCTCCTGGTGAAGCTGACAGCCCACAGCTTGGACAAGTGCACCCTTTCCTGAATTCAGAACTGGCTGGATGGCTGGGCCACCGGAGTAGTGGTGAACGGAGTTACATCCAGCTGTCAGCTGGTCACCACTGGACACTCCAGGGCTCAGTACTGGGGCCAGTCTTGTGTAATATCTTCATTAATGAGGAGATAGATAAGTGCACCCTCAGTCAGTTTGCAGATGACACCTAGTTTGGCAGTAGTGTTGATCTGCTGGAGGGTTCTAAGGTTCTGCAAAGGGATCTAGACAGGCTGGATTTATGGGCCAAGAACAATGGTACGAGGTTCAAAAAGCCAAGTGCCAGGTCCTGCCCTTGAGTCACAATAACCTCAAGCAGTGCTAGAGGCTGGGGCAGAGTGACTGGAAAGCTGCTTGTCAGCAAAGGGCCTGGGGGTGCTGGTCAACAGCAGCTGAACATAAGCCAGTGTACGCCCTGGTAGCCAAGAAGGCCAGCGGCATCCTGGCCTGTACCAGCAACAGTGTGGCCAGCAGGGCCATGGCAGTCATCATCCCCCTGTTCCTGGCACTGGTGAGAATGCATGTCAAAACCTGTGCTCAGTTTTTGGGCCTTTCATGACAAGAAAGACATTGAATTGCTGGAGCGTATCCAGAGAAGGTCAACGGAGCTGGAGAAGTGTTTGGAGCACAGTTTCTGTGAGGAGCAGCTGAGGGAGCTGTGTTTGTTCAGCCTGGAGGAAAGGAGACTCAGGGGAGACCTTATTGCTCTCTACAGCTGCCTGAGAGGAGGTTGTGGCGAGGTAAGTGTCAGCCTCTTCTCCCAGGCAACCAGCGACAAGGGCAAGGAGAAACTGACTTGCTCCACAGGAGGTTTAGACTAGACTTGAGGACAACTTTCTTCATGGAAAGGGTTGGAACAGGCTGCCCAGGGAAGTGGTTGACTTACCGTCCCTGGAGGTATCTAAAAGATGTGTAATTGTGGCACTTAGGGACATGGCTTAGGCGTGGCACTGGCAATGCTAGGTTAATGGTCAGACTAGATAATCTTAAAGGTTTTTCCAACCATCTGGGTAACTCTTAAACAGTGTAAGAATCTCTTTTTGATCTCTCTGTGTTTCAATGATGAACAAAATTAGGAAAGAATTTTTTTTTTTATGGAGTGACACAACAGTAAGAAAATAAGATTATTTTATCCAATGAAATCCATTCCTCGTTTACAATAAAATTCAGAAATACAGGCAATTTGAGACAAATGTCCTTAAAAGGGCAGAGGAAGTACTGTACCTAAGGTCAGTTTTGGCTGGGCTGTGGCATCCAATCTTCTCTCTTCCTGGAGCCCTCCAGATTATAAGAAGATAAGATATGACATCCAGCATCAGGTGGTTGTTGTCTCAGGTTCTGTATCCTATCATCTGTAACAGCAGTTAGTGGTGAACTGCAGAAACACAGAACAAGGCCCATTCTACACAAAACAGCTGATGGTCCATAACTTCCACTGGATACCAATTCAGTTGTGAAATACAGAATTTCTAAGGCAACTAGTCCTGATCCACATGAAATTTGACTGCCCTAGGGTTAGAAGACAACACTGTTGTTGGGATTTAGGAATAGTGTTCCTCAATTTAGTGCTCCCACTAAAACCACGCGAACACTTGCCCCCCCTCCCACCTCCTCTTTCCCCTCTTTTCCCCTATTGTGGCCAGAGAGGAGAGTTGGAGGCACAAAAGGAAAAGATCATGGCTTGAGATGAGAACAATTTACTGGAAAAAGCAATGAGATAAGAAAACGAATGGTAACAGCCACAATACTAATAACAAAAGGGTAAAAAGAGAGGGTGATTTACACGCAAAATGCTCACCAAGCCCTGGAAAATGCAACACTGGCAGATGGACCCTGTGCAAGGACCCTTGTTCCCCCTGGCCAGAAACGGATGCCCTTCTTCTTGGAAGTGAGAGCCACTTTCCTCCACCCCTGGCAGTGGTGTAAGAGGGTACCAAATAACCTGAGGGTCTTGGCCACGCCCACATGCCTTCAGGCCCCTCCCCCTCTCGGGTGCTGTGAAAATTAACCCTCTCCTTGGCCCAAACCAGGACACACCATTGTTACTTAATGAAAAATGCAATTTATTTTTTTCCCCACCATTCAATGTTTTATATACTTTCATCAGATATCCATGTATGACATGAAGCTTTTTGACATAGTTCTCTACTGACCTGCACTTTGTAAGGTCACTTCTGACTGTGTTCTGGGAATATATAAGATTTCCAGACTAGAAAATCATTTTGGGCCACATTTCTAAATAAAGCAAATGTAGGTCTGTAATGTATGGTTACAGCCACTCACATCTGACTTCAGTCATAATAAAAATATGTAACAGCTCAAAATATTTTTCCATTACTCATCAAAATATTAAAGGAATTATAATGAGAATTGTAATTAAGGTAGTTCAGCTTCCCTGGGAGAAAATATAAATGGGTATTTTGTAGGCTGTAGGCTAGAAATTTTTTTTTAAATGCGTGTTTGGCTTTTTTTCACTGGTATGTTGGTGAAGAAAAAGGAAGGCAAATCTTCACTACCACACTATAGGTGGAAAAGAAATACAGTGTGCATTCCTGACATAGACCCTCTGTAATGCAGGAGGTTGCCACACTCTGCTGCTTTGAGTGGTACTATATGTGGGCTTTTCTCGTCACTGAATGGGATGGTTTGTACGAATTGATACTGTTCTCTCTCATTTTGTCCTGCCAGAATACAGTGGGAAATAGGATTGTCTGCCTCTCCCTGAGTGCACATACATGCTGTGCTGATTTAGTTAGGACCTATGGAGGTAAAAGCATTGGATATGCCTTGGTACAATGCTTGTATAATTATCCTGATACAATCTGTGGCTATCTAAAATTTTCCATGTTCACCAGAGGACTTGCTGATTACTGTAATGAAATATTTCACCCAAAGTTATGCTTTGATACTATGGAAGTAGGAGACATTTTGGTATATACAGAATAAACAAAACATTTAAAAATAAATTTCCTAGAAAATCAGCTTGCTGCTTTTGGGAACAGAAATATATTAAGAGAAAGGTAAAAAGCCCATCTCCGGTGAAACACAGAAGCACTTTGTGCTGGTACTTTTCAAAATCCAGAGGGCTTTCACGTGCTGGTGGCAGCACAGCTCCAATGGTCTTACGGAAACAGAGCAGTTACAAGATACTAATGACTGTGTGGTGAAAGTACTGCAAACTGAATTTTAATATCCCTCACTTCTTGCCAATCTCAGAGGAGTCAGAAGCTCAAAATTCCCCCTTTTTGGGCTAGCAGTGGTCTTGTGTCTTCTTGTCATACAATGGCTTGAGGAAATCTCTGCCAGGCATCTTTGCAGAGTTCTGCTTTTATGAAATAGGGACAGAAAAAGAGACCTTGCATTTTAAGAGCCACAAAACTGTTAAGGCTTCTTTCACAAAGATCTCTCCATACCAGTGAGATTCTGCAAATGCAAACAGTTTTCTTCAGCCAGGAATATTCAGGTAAATCTGAAAAGGTCAGTAGCACACATGTTAGAAGTAAATAAAAACAGTTAATAATGAGGCCGTAGTTTGAAGTTCTTGTTCAGATTTAGTCATTGAAAACTGGACCTTTGGAAAACAACTTCAGAATTTCCCCAATAGTATTTTAATATCTAGGTGATAAGGCAATATACTCTACTTCTTATATGCTTATGCAATATTGGTTACAACACATAAATGCAGTAATTTATCCCTAACAGTACATTTTATGTGGAAAGTCCTGCAATGAAACTGTCTATTTTTCTGATAAAATAAAAAAAAAAAATGTTTATGCTTTGACAAAGATTAAATCATCCTTCATTGCTTATCTGTGTGCTGTATTTGTGAATATGAATAGGTCATTGTCTTCAAAGTTACTGTTCATGCATGAAAAATTCAACATATGCATGAGTTGATATAGGAACTTGATGTTAAAAAAGTGTTAGGAAGGTGTTGTGCTTGTATTGCTATGTCAGTGTCTTCTGGATAGAGTTTGATAACATTTCTGTTGCTATGGGAAGCATTCAGTCCCTGCCTCTTATCCTGTAACAGATTTGTGGTTATGTAGAAGACAGCTTGTAATGTAGTCAATCTTTTAATTTTCGTGAAAATAAAAATAACCTACACAGAAGGTATATACTACAATATAAAAATATTAAAAGTCATTAAATGTTAAATCCCTTATTTCAAAAATTCCCTACTGCACACTTAAGGTGGTAGTTACTTAATCTCCATTCAAAATTTTCATTATCTTCAATCAAGTCAGTCCTTTATAAGATCAGAAGGTGATCACTGAATTCAGTTGAACTTTGCTAAATGCTTAATGCAAAATTCCTAACTCGGCCCATTCCTGATGTTTTCTAAGTGCTTGAGGTTACGTTTTTGGATCCTATGCACCCACAAAGTGAGACAGCAAAACCGGAGGCATTGAAAAGAAAAAGCTGAAAAACACTTATTAGGTTAGTCTACACTTGGATTTGTTGCTTGTAAGCATCATTCTGCAACACCTTATAGTAGAAGCCGATTGCACAGTCATGGCAGATAATTTCATTAGTGTAAGAAATAATTCCAGTATTACAAACAATTTGGATGGGTGCTATGCTATATTGATCTTTAAAAAGAAGCTGCTATGCCTCATATCTGACAGAGTTTGAGGCCTTCAAATGCACTTCCTAGACCATTGTTACAACTAAATGTAAAGTAGACATGATCTTCTTCAGCTCTAACTAGCTGACTAGCCTTAACTGTAATAATCCCTTTCCATCAGTGCTTTGTAATGCTTTGGAACATAACTTAGTGGAGACCCAGTGCCACCTTTCCTTCCAAAACATTCAGCTTCCATTGACTTCAGTGGGAAATGAAGGGAACAACTTTGATAAGAATGGAAGTTGTAAACACTACTCATCATGGGTTTTTTTCTGTTCATACAATTCTAGAGGACATGTTAAGACACAGAGGACTGTCGTTTTGAACGCAAGGAGAAAACTAAGTATTCAAAGGCAAATACTGCCTGCCTGGCTCTTTCAAATCTCTAGGTCAAATTCTGGTTTTGGTTTAATCGTAATTGTAAGAGTGCTTTCAATTTATGTGGGAGTATTGGAGACAGGAATTTGTCCCACTGAGATTACTTTGTAGGCTGATGTAGCAACACATCAAGATTAGTAGAGATAGAAGAATTTGGCTCACAAGGGAAAAACTTTCAGGATTTATAGTCTGACTGAGAAAAGTAAGAGTGCATAGAATGCCTGATTACACTACAAAAAGGATGTTAAAAGTCTTATAATTTCTGATTTTCTGTTTTTACACATACAAGGCAATAAAAACCCTATGTTAAATACAAAGTAAAGTGAATGTTACTAAAAAATTACTTTATCCTAAAGCAACATCCCACCTGTCCCAATACTGTGGCTTTTATGACTATGATGAGGGTGTATCAAACCACTATTTAGACTGTCTCTCAGGTCTCAGAGTAAAATGCATTCCATGGAAAGCTGAATGATGGAATGTAAGTTACAATATAATTTTCCAGCTCTTCAAAAAAGGTGTATCATGGTTCTTATTTCACAATTGCAGTAAAATCAACTGATAGCCATACGCATCTGGGCCCAATCCTGTAAAGTGTTAAGAGTCCTGAATTTCTGCTTTTCTGTTGAGGTCAGTGTGAGTCTAGAGTTAGCTGAGCATTTTGCAATCAAAATAAGAGGAGAAAAGTAGATCTCTCCTCAGTTCTTAAGAGAAGAGCAGGGCCAACAGCCAATAACATCAAACTGATCCTGCCATCATTAAGTAAAGTCCAAGACACATCAGTATGAAACATGGTGCCAGTGAAATTTGCTCTGCATTAGATAATTTGTGTCTGTTTCTCTAACATTAACTTTGGAGGTCTCTTGGATAAACAGCAAGACAGAGTATGAAAGATGCTTGTTTTCTGCATCCCACTGGAAAAGAATCAAAAAGAACCATCTATGTGAATTGGTGTTACAATGGTAAAAAGTTTCTGAAAGTACTTTATTTGCAAAATATTTATGCAATCTCTGCAAAAGAAATGAGGATTATCTTAATCTTTACATCAGTTCTTATTTTAAAGCCAAAAAAGATTGTCTGCTTTGGGAGGAGAACAAATTTGACAATTTTCATCTGTCTAATAGATGTAAATTTTCCCTTTTCTTTTAGTGCTCTGAAGGAAGAACATCACAGCTGGACAAATTTTCTGAGGATTGTAAATTCTTTACTGAGGAGTCTAAGGTTGTAACCTTGTTATTTCTTTACTTCAACTGGAATATTCCACTCTACTGACACTTACAAGCTTCTTTCCACTTGTCACTGAGCCAGTCCACACCTCAAGGCCAACAAGGTTGCTCATTCAAGAGCTTTGTCTCAAGTGATCTCCTTACTCAAACACTGAATGGCACCATTGAAATGGGCCATTCCTTAATTTAATGGTCAATCCCCTTCTCTCTCACATCCCAGATTATGAACATCATCTTGATTTGATACAGGGCGGAAAGAAACAAGCGTTTCCGTATGATTTCAGCCTGACTTTTTCCTAAGAAACTTGATTTCTTTGAGTGTCAAGGTCTTTTTGAATAGTGTTTTAATGGATCATTAAGATAAAAGAGTCTAAAATCTTACTCTGTTGCTCTGATAAATTCAGTATCTATGAGAGAAAACTGCAAATCCAAAATGTCTCAAAAATATTTAACACAGAAGACGAATGTTCACCTGAAGTCTGAGCCTACTTTCACAAAATTTAGATTCCTAAGTCATCTGTTTTTTCTGTAAAGTTACTAATGTGAAAAGAAGATTACTACTGTCACAAGAGCTGCACTAACAACTATACCATTAATATTATTATTATTTCCTTACAAAATAATTTGTTACAGTGTCATCCAGGTTGATGGTCTATAGCAGGTCCTTCTGCCCCCTGTATCTATTCAGAGTCTTAGACATGAATTGAAAAGCAAAACCAAACGGAAACTCAATTATTCTCCTGCAATCCAAACACCATAACTCTGAAAATGGCTGTACCTTATAAAGAATGAAGTCAATAAAGTCAGTAAATGCATCATATTTGTAACCAGAGTAACTTGATTTTGCAGAGATGCAACGAGGAACTAGTCAAATAAAAAACTCACAGCATGGAAACTTAGCATAAACTCAAAGGAAAACAATCAGGTAGCCAGATATCTATACACTAATACATAACCAGACAGGATTAGTTATGATGGTTTGCTCATTTAATGATTCCCAAAGCCTTCTTTATTTTGTAGCTTCTAACAACCTTTTTAAAACCTCTTGGGACCTTTCTCTAAATAAGTAATTTCTTTCTGGGAAAAATGAAGAAAAAGGTGCATGGTACAAATACTACAGTCAAGAGAAATATTACTTGTGTAGCCCAACTGTGATGTTCTTTCACCACATTATACAGCTTGTATCTTTCTTTGAGAAAAAAGTTTTGTAAATGAACGTTGTTCCAGGCTGGTGCAATGTGACTTTCAAAAAACCAAACAAATAAAAGCAGTGGAAGAAAAAGATACTACTTGGAATTTACTTACTTAATAGTCTACTTTCATCCATTCTTTAAAAAATACAGGGGTTAGCCCCTATTGTCTCATAATGGTTATGGTATTTTAGTCACCATGACCCATCTACTTAATTTAGATATGCCTTGTTAGCATTAGAATTTCCATACCAAAATACCACTTTATAGTTTTCTACAGCCAAGAGCAGGAGCAAAGAGTCAAACCAATTATCGCTGGCTCTTCACATTTCAATCCATTATGATGCAGACAAATGAAATGTTAAATGTCATAATGCTTGTAAAACGATGATCTAGCTGTAGCCTGCTCCACACTAAGGCTCTTCCCAGTCCATACTGGTAAAGCTATACAGATAACAGAAATTCCTTGAAAGAAAATTCTAGTGTCAGCATATTTGAGTGTAATCCAATGTCTGAGAGAGCAATCCTCTCTATTTTTTCTCTATCCCTCCTCATCAAATAGGTGGGGTACTTTCAAACAATTCCCCTATGAACTATAAGATTGAGAGGGAACAAGGAGTACAGAAATAATCTCCCTGCACAATATGACCCCCCTTCTAAATTCAAGATTTCATGGTCTCTAAAATAAGATGGCATTCAACCTCCCCAGGTTCACTGCCCAGGTCTCTTTAGATCAGAGGCTGCTGGTCCTATTGACTGGTGCTAAAGTATGTGTGATGGTTTTCCTGATAGACTCAACTGTCTGCCAGGGACTGAGCTGAGGCCACTAAACTAATTTCATGTTGGAGTTCAGGTCTGAGTCATTTTTAAACAACATTAACATATTTCATGTATTTTCTCTCCAAGAGAAGAAAAAAACCCAAACCCTTGAGAGGCTAAAGCAGAATAGTTTCTATAACATAAGGATATAAGGTAATCTTAAATATGATAAATGTATGATCTGCCTATGACTTGCTGTCAATTATAGAGTTTATCCTGTATCAGATGAAACAAGTTTAATAAACCACTTAAATGTTATAAGGTATGCTTTCTACCAACATGAATTATGTATCTATCTGCAGCCAAATGTACGTGTTCTATCACTCTGAATATTAAATACAAAAACTATGTTTAAATAATGTGAAGGGTCTGATTTAAAGCAACAAAAGCCAATAAATTCAAAGTTTATACTGGCACTCTATCCTTAACTCACACAAATTGTTTCAAACAGGTATAATGGCATGAATTACACCCCTCTTACATTTATGTTTCTACTTCCATATTTGAATTTTCTGAGTTCTGTTAGTCTAAGTCTCTCCATGAGTGTTTTTAAATAGAGTTCTAAAATGTAATTTATTAGCTTTGTTTCTATTTTTTTAAGGCAAAAATATGCCTTTTGGAAAATTTAAAAAGAACCTTTTTTTTTTGCCTGAGGATGGAATGGTTCCTTTGGAACTGTTTTAGTTTCTCTAATACACAATCAGAATGCTTAAAATATTTATTAATTACTGTTAACTTTGTATTATTTTCAGAAGAGATTGTATCGGGTCCCTCATAGCTTTTCTGATCTCTTGATTTACCATAGACCTGGCCAGATATTTAGTATGCTCATTAAATACATAAAATTTGTAGAGTCTTAGCAATATAGACAATAGCAAAGTGAATGTCAGCAGTGTTTGTTTCAAATACTGTGTTGGGTTTTAGCTGCTATGCTGTTTGTATCTTCTTATATGTGATCACATAACTCTGAGTAGGACTCTATGAGCCCAAAATGAACTCTCCCCAAATGGGAACCACCTGAGGATTGTATGCAAGGATATTTGGGGGGAAAAAACCCAAATGGTTAGAAAACACAAAGAAAAGTGTGATTTTTATATCTATGGCAATACTGTCAGCCAAGTACCTGTAAGGCCTTGGTGAGAGGTTGAGAATGAAGCAAGATAGCATTCAACAGTTCGGTGTCTCAGTACAGCACATAAATGCAAATCTCAACATACAGGCACAGGTAACACAGACTTAAAATGCCATCTTAGTTTTAAGTTCCTCCAGAGAGGAGCATGAATTATAGTTAGGTTGGAGCACAGAATGTATCCATTTATTAAATAAGAGAAGTTCTGTAGGATAGTATAAAAAGAATCTCAGACTCGGAAACTAAGTTGAAAGTTTCAAAATCAATTCCAGTATTTTGGGAAAATCACTAAATAGTTTTCTCTCTAAAATTTCTCATCTGCAATACAGAAATACTTACTCCATTAGGGGAGATTCAAAGTTTTGTTTGTTACTGCTACTATAACACAGAAAAATATATACTATGCGTATGCAAAATCCCACCATCATATACTTATTACTTACCTTTTTGTATGTGTGTAAAGAGGGTTTTTTGAGTTTTTTATTATGGACAGCTTATCACATCTGTTTTTAACTTTCACAGTGTTCTCCAGCTAGCTGAATCCCTAATAAGTGCTCTATGTGCATTTATTGAGTTAATTTGAACTGAACTATTACTGTGCTAGACTGCAAATCTGTTAACTAAAGAAACCCCTTAAAATTACTTTGGTAGGCAACCTCTTTCTAATACATTTTCAGAAAAAGCCTCTTAATATTTCTCTTCAGTTTAGTTATACATCAAATATGATGTTCAGTGTGGACATTTTTCTTCCTCACCTTCAGATAAGAGAATACAAAAGCACTAGTAAATGTGGAAATGTCTCAACACACATTTTCATATTGTTAATCAAAATCAGTTTTATGTTGTTGTTCTGAAGTCTGCACATCTGAAGTATGTGTAACTATATGAATTTACATTTTAAAACATGTTTTACGTATCACAGAGAAGTACAAAGATGCATGCTTATCTAGATCTGGCTCATGAATGCTCACTCCTAAGATTCCTGTGATTCAAGACTCTTCTATAATGGTCAGACTTAGTACACACAACGTCCAAGGAAGTTGTTAGAGATCACATCACAGCCAATTGTCACAGGGAATACCAAACAAAGAGAATAAACTAAACAGAAGAACAGTCTTTGTATGAAAACTACAAAATTTATTTTGTACAGGAATTGGAAAACATTGGACAAGTCTCTGTCTCTTGCACTGCAGATGTTTTGACTTACATGGTTTCAGTGTACAAATTCTATTTCAGATTTAGTTCAGAGGGTCATCAAGATCAATTGACAATTTAATTCCTATTACATTAACAGTGTGGTATTTGTGGCTATATCAGATGCTCTTCATCAAAAGAATAATTATTTAGATCACCAATTAACTGTGGTTTTCAGTGCAGGTCCATAACCTAGTCCTAAAGTTTCACTTGGAAAAGACTACATTATAAAATATTTTAAGTGAAAGCCCACCTTCTGGTGCTTTTTCCTCTTGGAGCATGAGGGTCTACCACTGCATCTACTTGGCTAATGTAATTTCATACTTATGCTCTACTACTATATGTTTGGAAATCATTCATAAGCATATGCCCACAGAGAAAAAGCCGATAGGTTAAGGTTTAGCAGCTTTGTTTATAGTTGGTTATAAGTCATATGTACATATGCATATGTGATAGTACAAAGTTTCAAACAAAGTATGTGTATATGACTACATGCACATCTCTCTAACACAAGTCAGACAAGAAAGGAAGAGTACCTAATACAGAAATTGACAGATATTGAATGAAGAAGGTATCTAAACAAAAAAACCTTCACAGTTTTATAGGAAAAGGAAGTGTAATATAGAGCAGGTAAAAAATGGTGGTTATTGTGATTTTAATTAATTAGAGTAACTTATGTCTCAAGGATTTATTAATTTCCTTTTTAATCTTTAAAGAAACATGAAAAGGAAGATCTGTATTTGGTTTTAAATGCCGCAACTCACTGTTCAGAATGGGATAGGACAGCATGAGTTCTTTTACTGCTGCAGCTGATTGTCAATGAAGATTTATATTTCAGCAAACAGTGATCAGAAACAGAGGTAAAAAAGGAACAACGAGTATTTTTTCTCTGTATTATGATACAGAAAAAAAAATTCAGGTCTGGTTTTGTTTTTAGCTTTAAAGACATTCTAATTCTTGTGGGTCTTTGAAACCTATGGGTTTCAGTTAAAAGATTCAGAAACTATTGCATTGATAGAACCACAAGTTGAGAAGTTAAACAACTGAAGGAAGGAAACACCTTCTAATCTTAAAAATACTGCCTATTCATGCCTTTAAACAAGTAAGGTTTAGAAGTTATATCTTTAAAAAGCCTCCAGTGAGCAGCTTTTGTTCTGAAAAAATTCTATATAGAGCTGTGATTACTCAGCATTCCTGAAATACAGCTCACCTTATTTTACATGCATAAAATGAGGTTAGTAATGAGTATTTGGGATTTTTCTTAGATCTGAATCTCTTTGGTTTCTAAAGTCAAGAGTGATTGTTCTTATCAAACATTTTTAAAATCTTTATCTTCTTGTTCTATTGATCAGATGACCCTGAAGCTGTGAAGTATAAATCAGAGAGAGGAGCTCTAAGAAGGACATGGTTTAAGCTGCTAAGATGCTTTATGAGGTATGCAGCACTGCTATAGAGTTCAAGGCAGCTGGCGTTTGGATACTCAAATCCAGAAAGTCTTCACAATGAGGTACTGTGTGTACAAAATGTGCAGGTGAACTGCGAGTCTATCCAGATTTAAGAAAGTGCAAAAAAAGTATCAACATAATTTATGGCTCCACGCACAGAAATCTTAAAACATAGAAAACTCATGTTGTAAGGGATTCTAATCGAGTACTTGGAAATGATAGGATGCTAGCTGCCATTGCACTTATTGGCCTATCCCAAATTTGGTTATACGCCCTGTCCCTTCTCAAGCTTCATCCAGCCTCCTTTTTTACTCCAGGCTCTTACTTCTTGTCTCTAATATCTTTCAGTTCTGTTAACAGGATTATTTTCTCTCATTCAGGTATTTTTGCTGGTTGAGAGCAAGATTTTGAAGAGAGAAATTTCTCCCTGGCCTTTTTAAATTAAGGAAAAATTCCATTCTCCAGAGTCCAGCTGAAAACATGAAGTTCCAGTTGAACTGATGGAATTATGGCATGGCTTGACAACCAAACAAGAGCTGTACTATTGAAGTGCTTGGTTTTTCATTTTAATTTTTTAGAATATGGTGTTCCTGATGGATATAATTAGGAAATACACTTCTGACCATCTTTATGGTCCCTAATATTTGGCTAGGAATCCTTTACCTGTATATGCCTTTTCAGTCTTGGGATAATAGAAAGTAAAATAAAGAATTAATTTCTATATTCAGGTTTCAGAAATGGAAACTCTTATTCAGAGACATCTGGAAATTATTGTTTCAGCAACTGAGGTCTTGTGTGGTGTAGAGCATAGCAGGTCCAGTTATGTTAAAGATTTTTGCTGTAGTCTAGGCAGGATTGTGTGGCTGATGGTGTTAAGTGAAAGATGGGTTAACCACCACACTTCTGTGCAGTGACCTGGACAAGAAAAACTCTTGGTTTCATTTCTGAAGGAATTACAAGGAGGTGCACTTGGTACTGCATATTCTTAAGACCAGATATAAAACAAAAAAGTGAACCAAATATGTTACTGATGTCTGAGAAAGGCAGAAAGTTGGCCTGTTCCCTTTTCCAATGCAGTAAACAGACATTTTTTTTCTTTTCCTAATCTCTCCTTGGACACTTGAGATTCCTTTCAATCCTCAGCTGTTACAGCTTTGTGGCTTTCACTAAGGCATGTTCATCTCACTCCAGCTCCTTTTACTTGTTTGACACATAAAAATAGAGAAGAGACGTAGATTCAATTCCCGTGACTAGGCCAATACACATTAGGAACTTAAAATAGCATTCAACTAATTAAACAACAACAACAACAAAACCAAATCCTAACAAACAGTAAGGCTGAATTTACCAGAATCAGAACTTCCTATATTACAGTGAGATGCTCTCTCAACCAATCCTATGTGTTAGCCTAAATACCAGAAAAGCAGTGTTAAAATTCTCATGAGGAATGCAGATCCTGCTAGTTCACTGTGAACAGAAATGTAGTCAGAAATAGTCTACTTAATAAGATTTGTCTAATGATCTGGATGCAAAAAAAACCTAAAACAAACCAAAACCTGCTCTTTGCCATATGCAACTCCTGTTGTTAACTTAAAACTGAACTGGAGCAACTGATGTGCTAACAGTATCTTTAAAACAGCAGTGGGGACATCCCTGCTGCCTGCTATTTTCTTGGCAGGGGGGAGAAGGGGGGAACCTGTGAATCTGTAGTTGTACAAGTACAGCTTGCACAAGGGAATAGCAAAAGAACATGCAATCCAAAATCCAGTAAAGATAAAGGAGTCTTTCTGTTACCTTCATGGGCTGTAGATAATGGCACAAGTGACTTGCACTTACCTGATACTGGGATAGAGTACAACCATTCCAAACTTGCAGCAACAGTACGTATAGAAAATACAAAATCAAGTCTACTGTGAGAAGAATCTCTGTGCTGTTTTAACATGAGTATCCAAGATATTAAATGAATGCAGATTGTGCTTCAATATGTAGCTACATTATTAATTAAATTTTAAACTCATTTTAGTCATATATAAAAGTTTCCTTCTCCCCATATAAGGTAGACATCTGCGAGTTATTTCCTCTGTTATCATAATAATTAATAATTGAAGAAAGAAAGAAAAAGCTATAAATTACTTTTATTTTTCCTCTTTATGCTTCAGTGTATTAAGTTGTTTGGATAATTTATATAACTGAGTTCTCATAAACCTCTATGATTATAAATGCTGTCATCTACATGACGAAAACAAAAACATGGATGTATAACAGTAGACATTAAAACCAGAGAAAAGAGCTGGAAAATTCCTTCCTGATCTCGCTCTTACTATTATAATGGTTATGAAAACACTGAGACAGAAATTATGAAGTCATTTGGATACAAAAGAAGGAGTGATACTATCAGTGTTACTTTTCTTTCTGAGAAGAAATTGATCCTCGCAAGAGCTTTGTTAATTTTCAGGACTCAGGCATGATTTCCCAGATGTTTTATAGCACGTAGATATGTAATAATTTAAGAAAGAATGATCATAACCCTTTATGATTTTGAGGTTTTAGCACTTTATACTTGTGGTCAGTTCTACATACTGGCATAAAATACAAGTCTGAGGAAACATCCAGCCTTTGATTGGGACATCATTCTCATCTGTAAAGTGTCTGCCATTTGAATATTAATCATACTCCAATTATGTTGTGACTCATGATTTACTCTAGGCAAAATACAAGAAACAATACTGAACAAGTTCCTGAAAAAACAAACAAAACAGGAGCTGAAACACAAAGTAAATAAAGCTTTTATTGCCTTTAATAGTTTTCTATGCTCTTGAATGTGTTTGTTATTTAACATAACTCAAAACCATACATTTATTTCCACCCATCAATTTCAAGGAGGTAATAATATTGATACTACTACTACTACTATGGATAGTGATAATTATACTATTAATGTTATTTCTATGTTATACACACATACTTTAAAATTTTTAAGTTAAAACTGCATTTGGCTAATTATGTTTGGCCTTAAATGGTAACATTTGAGCATTTGTAGTGTATCTTGGGAGAGGGCCTCTCAATCAAACTGAATGCTTTGTCAGCTTACAGATCATTCATATAGCTCTGTCTTGTCACATTATCTTAATTATCTGTACTAAATTATCTATAGATACTAAATGCTACTAATAAATACAGCTTGTTTTAGGGACAGCATAATAAAGAAACAGTACAAGAATATCATTGCAGGAACCTTAATTATTATCAAACTCATGCGTTCTTGTAAGAGACTTATTATTTTCACTGCTCATCCTTTCTGGAAATCGGAGTATTTTTGGAATCCACTAATAAAACAAAAATAATTAATAGCTGAAAGACCATTGTTATCTTTACATATATTGGGTAACAATGGGTCAGCTTTGGTGGTGACAGTTTTATAGACACTTATGAAACAGCAGTTGAAGTTTTAATTAACCTTTAATTCAAAGAATCACAGAATGGTCATCTTGAGAAGGACCACCGAAAAGGTCATATTTTCCCACCTCCAGCAGAGTCATCCCAGAGCACACTTCACAGAATTCTATCCTGATGGTTCTTTAATATATCCAGTGAGGGAGACTCCACAATCTCTCTGGGTAACCTAGAGCCTGGATCCATCCTCTTTCCACCGTCCCTTCATAGACACTGATGAGGTCCCCTCTCAGT
>VWZT01005652.1:16977-30774 GCA_013397055.1 Pachycephala philippinensis | reverse complement strand
TTTGTAAGGGCAAATGATGTATCTCTGGAAGCTCATTCTATGGGTGGAGTTTCTGAGCCAAGATCACTTTCTTTAGCTTTATGTGCTTTGTCTTTAGACTTCTGTATATCTTTAAACGAGCTGTTTGGTCTGTGTAGATTCATAGCATATTCCTCGATTGGTGTCCTGCAGGGAAGCCTCTTGTGGTGAAAGATACTTCATTTGTTGTAAAATAATGTGCACTGCTAAATTGATGATTGATGTCCTAGCTCTCAGGCTCTTTCTAGAATAGACACTTTTATGCCCCCCTATTCTGTAGCTGAAAAGATAGGAATAGTTCTTTTAGGTATTCTGTGATGGGAAACTACATCAAATCCTTGCTTTGAACGAGACAGTGATTCTGGACTGGGTTTTCCACATCCAACAGATGGATGGTTACCACCTATATTGATGGTAATACAGAAAGTTAGAAGAAGCAAGAATATTGTCTTCTGGTTTTACTTATGCTCTTGGTGATACTTGCAAGAAGAGTTTTATTTGTTAAGCTTAATTTTACATTTACCAGCCTAGGATCTCCCTGTTTGTTGAAAATGCTATTTTGATTTCGAACAAATGTCTTACCAATTTACCCATTATTAGTTTCAAAAAGACCAAGACACCATCAGCCTTCATTTTACTCATTGCATCTTTGATTTCAAAGGTGATATGGCATGTCTTTCTGCTAAAATGATACCATGTTTTTCTAACTGAGGACTTTAGTTTTTAACCTTGTGGTTCTACCAAAACTGAACTACTTGTTTTCTTTTTTTTTTTTTCTGCATAAAAATACATGTACTGTTTTTAGGGAGGTCTTGTTAGTGTTATTTTCTATAGCTCATGTGCCTTTTCTGTCAGTGATAATTATAATGCCTGCTCCTTTTCTGTGTTAGGAATTAAGTACACCATTGTGTGGGTCTCTGCACAGTTTGTGCTCACAGCCCAAAAAGTACAGTCTGTCAACTGCTAGCAGTCTGCAGACCATACTGTTCAGTCAAAGAAACAATACTGAATATAGTTTTCACTAAAAAAATAGATAGTTCACCATTAGTCAAAAAGTTAGGAACTGATCAGTAATCTGTTAAAGGTTCTGCTGTAGCAGATTCACTAGTAGCATTTTGATGCTTTTGTCAGAAGGTGGTAAATACAAATGGGGAATAAAGAGATCTTCCTGTAGCTGTTACTGCTTTTGCTTCTCTTTATTACTGGGGATTGGAAAGAAATCTTGAAGAATGTACTATGTATATCTCTAGGCATTTGTGGGTAAAAGAGGATGAAGAAAGATGGCTTCTACTTTGTGGGAAGTGAAGTGGCAGGGATTTCAATTGCTTCTTGCCTTGTTTCGTGCTGTGTTTCCTGCTTATTGTGAAAAGCTGTGCATAGATCCCTTATGGTCTTCATGTCCTGTTTTATAGTGTGCTTGCAGAAAAAGAACAGTTTTTTGTGGGTAGTGGAACTGTCTTGTTTTGATTGCTTTCTGCGTCAAGGAAGGTTGTAAAATGTTCTGTTTGCCATCACTAGCATTGATAACAGAAAATATTTCATTAGCTGTAAAAATGAGTGCATTTATTCATTCTGAACCAATTTAATATCCAGGACACCCACTGAAAATAATGTAGCCATGATACTTTTGATTTATATGTAGTTTTATAACCCCCCTCCTTTATTTATAAGTAAACATGAAAAATATATTAACTAACACGCCAAGACATTGTGTTGCTTCATAATAGATGACTAGATATTGCAGATGCATGTCGATTATACATATTAGAAATGTTTATAATCAATATCTGAGAATTGAAAGTAACAATAAATAAAAAAATCTCAAAAAACCAGAACACTAAAACATAGTTCATCCATGGTGATGTATTTGTATGTCGACTTTGTTCTTATCCATCCAACTTTGTGACCAAAATTGAAATTTTTGTTAACTACCACTATGAGAATTTGAATGTGTCAGTATTTCTTCTGGATAAATTGTTGATATCCATACTGTTCTTTCAAAATAGAGCAAAGTGTTTAATGCTTCCATTCATTAAATGCTAATTTCTTTTATTAGTGATTAAGCCAAGACCACATATTTATTGGTGCCAAGGGATGCCAGCTGTTAAGTGCTTTGGGTGGGTTTTTTGTTATTTTATACTCGTATATTTTGCCATAAGGAGTGTAAATCACATGAGTCTGATTAGTACAGGTGCTGTTAATAAAGGCCTTACTCTTTATGTATTATATGTAGAAGTAGTGTTGTTGAGTAGCTAAGTTTATTTTCTTCTACTATTTTTTACTTCTGACGAATTTTAGTTAAATATAATGAAATTTTTTTGTACCTGGTATTCTTTCTGAAAAATAGTGGTTTAGAATATAGAAGTAAAACTGAAGATGAACTAAAAGAGATTTTAAAAGTATATAGTTAAATATAATGAAATTTTTTTGTACCTGGTATTCTTTCTGAAAAATAGTGGTTTAGAATATAGAAGTAAAACTGAAGATGAACTAAAAGAGATTTTAAAAGTATATAGTTAAATATAATGAAATTTTTTTGTACCTGGTATTCTTTCTGAAAAATAGTGGTTTAGAATATAGAAGTAAAACTGAAGATGAACTAAAAGTGAGATTTTAAAAGTATATTTTTGTGCTTCATGTAGTAGTTACCTATTCACAGTATGTCTGTGTGTGAATATTTCAGATTGCCCCCAGCATGCGAGTGGGAATTCAAAATTTGGTATAGAGATTACAGAGTCATAGAATAGCTTGGGTTGGAAGGACCATTAAAGATCATCTAGTCCAGCCTCCCTGGCCAGAAATGTCTTTCAGTAGGTCATGTTGCTTAAAACCCTACCCAACGTGTCTTTGAACACTTCAGTGATGGGGGATCTGCAATCTTCTTCCGTTGCCATACCACCTTGTTATGAGAAGTGTGTAGTCACACTTCCTTATGTTCAATCTGAATCTATACTTAATCTAAATTTTAATATTTTTTAAACTGAAAAGGGTACAGTTTAAAACTGCTGACCCTTCTGTTACTTGAGGAATTGATAAAGTCTGTGTTTCTTACAAGCACCCTTTAGGTATTGGAAGGCTGCAATCAGGGCCCTTGTATGTATTTTCCAGGGAGCACAAAACCAACTCTTTCATCCTGTTTTCACAGGAAAGGTATTCCACACCTCTGATCAGGTTTTGTGGCCCTACTATGGACCTGTGCTCATATGGCCATGTCTTTCTGGTGCTGGGGTCCACACAGCTGGACACAGCACTCCAGGCAGGGTCTCACAACAGACTAGAGAGCGAGATTTGTCTCCCGTGACCTGGTGGGCTCAGGATACAGTTGGCCTTCTGGTCTGCAAGTGCATGCTCCTGGCTCATGTTCAGCATTTTGTCCAGCAGTTCATGCAAGTCCTTTTCCACAGGACTCCTCTCAATCAATTCATCCCACAGTCTGTATTGGTACTGGGCTTTGCCCAACCCAGGTGCAAGACCTTGCACTGTGCCTTGTTTCAGCTTTGAGATTTGCAAACCTGTCAATATCACTCCCTCTGGATGGCATCCCTTTGTACCGGTTTAGAAACTCCACTGGTCAGCTTGGTACTGTTTATATCATGAAGATGTAATTAGGAAGATATTAAGCAGTACTGGTCTCAGTATAAACCCTGGGGGAACACCACTTACGATTGGTTTCCATGTGGACACAGAGCTGTACACTGCAACCCTCTGGACAGGGACATCCAGCCCATTTGTTATTCCTCTAGTAGTCCATCCATCAAGCCCATTAGCTCTCCAATGAAATGGCAAGAATGTTGTGGGGGACTGTATCAAAGGCTTTACAGAAGTGTAGGTAGGTGACATCCATAGCTCTTCATTTATCTGCTGATGTAATCACTCCGTTTTTAGGACCATTAGATTATCAGGCATGGTTTGCCTTTGGTGAAGTCTGTTGTCTGTCTCTGAGCACTTTCTTGTCATCCATGCAACTTTTCATAGCTTCCAGGAGGACCTGTTCCATGATTTTACTGGGCACCATGGTACTGCTTACAGATTGGTGGTTCCCGTGGTCCTTTTCATCCTTTTTAAAAAAAGACATGGAGCTCCCTTTTCTCCAGTCACTGGGAACTTTGTCTGAGTGCCATAAGATAGACATGAGTGCAAAAAAATACTTGTTATGGGAACAACAAAGCATTGCTATTTGTCAGTAAAGGAAGTTGCATTTTATGTGCAGGGATTTAGGCTTTTGTTATTTTCCCTAATGCACTGAGGAGACCTCTAGAACACACTTCAATGTCTGTGTTTGCCATGTAGTTACAAATTCAACATAGAGGAGAACGACTGACTGTAGCTGGTCTAGTTTTCCCATCTAACTATTTTGGTTTGGGAAGGAGATATGCTGTTCTTGAGTGTCTTCAGATGGTCTTCTTGTCCTTCACTGTTATTAAGAGTGCACTGTTTCAACTGTTTGAAGTTTAACTCGTGACTTAAAAGATATGCAAGTATCTATTTGTCCACAGTTTTACAGGATTTGGAAAATACCACAATGTCATTTCAGGTGCACTTGACATAATGGACCTGAATCACACTTGGTTAGTCATGGTAATTTAGAGTGAATGTACCCAAATGTATGCATATGGTTATATGGTCTGTAAAATAAAATCATTTGTGCATTCCTGTATTCTTGAATGCACTGAAAATCACAAGTGCATTATTATTATATTAATCCAGAGCATTACATTTAAACAAAACTAACTCTGAGAGCTGTGCTAAGCTTTTAAATTATCCTGTGCTCTCAGATAAGTGATGGAATTGTTGCAGTAACTCTCAGACTTGTAGTGCTTACAGAAAGCAGTTATGTGACTTAGAAAATTCATGTCCTATCCAATTCTGTGCATCTTCCATCTAAATTACTTCAATGACTGTGGTTAGTTTTAATTGAAGTAGTTTAGAAAGTTATAACTTGAAATGAAAGCTGGCAGATCACTTATCCTATCCTTGATCTAGAAAGGGATTAAAAGAAAGCTTTTGATTTCTCACATTTTCTCCTTTTTGAAAACATTTCCTATGTTCACCAAGTGCCGCATCTCCAATGTCGAGTACTCAGAAAAAAGCAACTGTTGGTAGAAGGCTGTTGTAATGAATGAAGGGAAGCAGAGCATCCTGTATGCTCGCTGAAGAAGAAAGTAATTTACTTTTTGCTATTCAGTGAGGGTGGCATTGTGTGTAATAGGTCCATGTCTGTCTAATACATTCTGTCTACCAGTGAATGGATGTTTATTTTTGTCCCTTCCTCCTCTAATGGTACTGATCTGCCTTCGGTGGTTTTAATTCTTTGACTATGCTGTGACCAGGAGATACTTTGTATTTCTTGTCCATTGATGCCACAATAAGTCAGTTATTTATGTCAATTAAGAATATGTAATAAAATTACTCGGTTAAGTGCATTGCTGTCTTTTTGTTATGCTGATGGACAAATCTGAGAGTATGATGATTAAACCATGTGTAATGACAGCATCTTTTAGTATAAGTTGGGTGGTATTTTTGGTTAGACCACTGTTAGGGCATTCACATAGTAACAGTGACAACACTATATTATTTTTATGGTACCTGTTTGCGTTCAACAGGGTAATGAGTAAGAATTCAGTTTTTAAGGGAGTATGTGTGTATGTATGTATGTTTACGCAGAAGTGTAAATAAAACAGTATACTGCATTTTTCCTTTTTTTAATCAAATATATATTTATTGTCAGAACTATCAACAGAGACAAGGTAACAGGAATTTCTTTGAATAGAAAATTATGCTTGGAATATACATGAAACTTCTTTTTTTTACTATGATACATTTACACGTTGATTGTATCTCACTTAGGCTGCAACATTAAGGAATTGAGGGCGCGGGGAAAATATTCTTGTTTGCTGATGACATCTGTTAAAAAAAGCAGTCAGTCTGGCTGAGTCACCTGCAGCCCTCTTACAAATTTCTAGCTAGTAATTAGATGTTAACAGTGCATACTGTGTGTGAGTGACTTCTGTGAATTTGAAAATAATGCAGTATTATTTTAAGAGCCTGGTGTGTCTAACATTCTAAGTTTTCTTGTGGGTTACTGATCCGTCTTCTGGTGACTTTTTAGGTTGTTGAAAAGCACAGCACCTCAAAGATAGCTTCTCTAAAGAGTAACAGTATTTTTTGTTGTGACCACTCAGCAGGACTGGGTTGTAAAGAGAGTACCTCTTATTTAGGAATGTAATATGTGACTGGAAACAAAGAAACACTGGCACAGCAGGGTCGAGAGAGTCTGAACTGACAGTATGCAGCAGTGTAAGTTTAAAAGTCTTGTGAGACATCAAGAAAGAAGCAAGTCTGTCACTTGCATGTGAAGTGCATATGTCAGCTTGATGAAAGGCTTAAGCTGTTTAGTTGGAAGTGTACTAGTCTATCCTAGATGTTAGGGGAGCCCAAAACAATCCATAGTAAAAATTTTCTTGGAGGGTTTTCAGTGCTTATACCAGCCAGGTTATTTCATGCATTCCCCACTCACACCCCATGCCATGTAGTATTTTGATTTCCATACATTTTTCCAGCCTGGTAATCGTGTGTTTTGAAATACTCAATTCATAACACAGAAAAATTACCTGTATGTAATTATTATGGAGTTCTTACTAAAAATTAACAGTAAACCAATAGCTCCCTCTGTCCTCCCAACTGTTTTATTTTCCTACTTGGGGATATAGACTGATTAAAGAACTAAAATGAGAGTTTGTGTCCTGTATTTTTGTAGTGACGATTGGAGAAGTGGGGGTGGAAAAGAGGTTGTTTGCATTGAGTTTGAAGGGGTTGGGGTTTGTGTTTTGTTGTTTTTCTGCTCTGGGGGTATACTCTTCCAGATTTGAGAAGATGAATAATAATAAGTGAATAATAATTTGTAATGCTACAATGATTTTAGGTATGATAGGAACACTTAACAGTAGTTAACATGCTTAGAAATTAATACAGTGAAACATCAAAAAGAGTACTGCTTTCAAATTGCAGGTAACTGAGATGCTTGATGTATGAATTCATGTTGAAGGGGGAAAGTTTTTCAGTTTATCCTTGTTTTCAACAGAGTGCATGGCATACATCTAAACAAAAAACTAAATTTACTTGTAAATTTAATACCCAAATTGTTATGAATGTTTAGTTTCTGTGAGATAAAAAAAGAAAAAAGATACTGCTTATGCTTTTGATACTTGTTTCACTGCTAATTTAAAAGTTTTACTTTAGCAATTCAGTATCATTACTTTAAAAAGAAGAGGCCAACTAATTCTCCTTGATAAAGCAGTATAAAAATATTCAAAAGATGCTATAGTTCTAAGTTTCCATTAGACAAATAACTGCAATATTGATACAGTTTTAGGTACTTTTGATATCAAATAGCCAGTGAAATATTTATGCTTGGAATTCCCTTCCAAAAGGAAGATGAAATGTTTTAAATAAGGATATTTTTCTTTCCCTACTTGTAAGTCAGAGGCGTTCTTCGTTTTGTGATTTCTGCTGATGTTTTATAAATTCGCAGCTTCACTTAAAAACAAATACTCATGCTGTAGCTAGTTATACCATATAATGCTTGTTAGTGGCTTATCTTTTGTCAGTGCTTCTGAGCTTGCTGCTGTAAAAATCAGTAAGAAAACATCCAGTTTACTTTGCAAAGAATACTTTCAAAGCCTGAGGTAGTCTGCGTTTCTGTTTGTCGTTCAGTATGATGAACTACAGTCACTTTCACTGTAAGCTGAGGGGAAAAAGGTCACTTTTCAGGGAATGCACAATTTGCTCTCTTCTCTTTTTTCAGAATATTTTAGCTCTGGCATGCAAACTTGATTGCAGGGTGAGCATCTTTATCTGACATTAGAAAGATTGTAAGTAATGAGTAATTTTTGCTAGCTTTCAAATGACATCTGTATTTTTCCTTTATATATGATCTCAGCTGTTCAAGGTACACTGTTGCTGACCTCTTGAGCTGTTAGTGTGCACTTGAATAGGCTGAATGTTCTTTGGATAAGCTGAAGATTGGTACATCCCAGACCTTGACAGCTGCAGTGTTTTTCTGTGCCAACCTCAGACAGTCTAAGCACCATAGAAATTGTTTGGCTTCCAGGGCCATTCAGGGAAAAGCTTTACCAAGTCCATGAATTCTGCCAAGAGCTTAAAAAGACTGTTTAAACTTCTTTTTATCTTAAAACTGTAATAATTTTTAACTAATACTCATTCCATTATACAAAATGCTTAATTAATTATATTGCTTAGATTTAAATGAAATAGCTATTAAAATGTTTGGCATTTTAAAGGTGAGAAAGTCACAGATGGTAACTCAACATTCCTTGACTAATTTCTTAGTAATATTTTGTTGTCTTAACGAAAACTTTTGTACATTTCTGTGTAAACTTTATTTTTGTGAAGTAAAGTTCTCTTATTTTTAACTGCAGATGAAGTTGTGGTTTTTTGTTTGTTTAGTTGGGTTTTTTTCTTTGCTGGTAACATGTATTTGAAGATGCATTTGTGTCCTTATTCTTTTGGCAGAAGTACACTTGGGCAGGACATTGCTTAGTTTTGTGTGCATTTGGAGAAGTTCAAATACATATTGAGTACATAGTGAAAGGCATATGATGATTTAATTTAGAATATCTGTTGATATAATTGCAGCATTACTTTATAGTTCTGTGTTTGCTCATTCATAATTTGCTGTAGTAACTTTAAATACCAGTTTGTCATCATCAAAAATAAACAACATGTATTGAAATATCATTGTTTTGCAGTTTTGGGAGTTCCAGTGACTCTTCACTCACTTCCATAGGATTTATGAAGGCTTTGGTTTGTATTTTGTTGTTGTGGTTGCTGTTATTTTTGTATTATTTGATGGACACCTCTTAGCCTGTTCTGTGTAGCTGTTTTTTTGGAGTTTGTTCAGTGGCCATACAATATTCCTTACTGCAAGGAAGATTTTTTTATTTTACAGTTAGGATGAGTTTTTTTATGTTGTTTGATCTACTGTTCTTTTAGCACAGACAGAAGTGTTGCAGAACTTAATTATGTAAGGAGTGGCAGTTTCACAGACGTGAGTCCGATTTGTGGTTGATTTTATTCCTCTTTGGGCAACTTTTAAAGTGGTCTGTGGAATAGGTACAGGTACTTAGAGGTCAAATTGAACTGCTTATTTAGTTAAAAGAGATAGTTTCTGCCTGAGTGTTTGTGTTCTTACTAGGAATGTTCTTTGAAACTTCATATTTTGTGTTTATATTATCAAAGGGAGATTTTGCAAAGTTTAGGTAGAAACTCAGTTGCCAGAGGCTCAATGCATGCTGTATACTCAGCAAAAATTATAGGAAGGATGTGGAGACTTCCCTCCTATTGTACATATATGTAGTACATATTTGTTTGTTGGGAACAATTCAGTACCTATTACTGTTGTTTTCCATTTTTTTGGCTTTTCTTTTTGCAATGGAGGAAAGCTGTTCTTAGAAGTATGTGTCTAAAAGTTGTGCGCTATTCTGTGTTCTTGGGATGCCGCAAATTGTTTCCCAGCTGGGACTGGAAATGTGTAGGAATCTGCATGGTAGGACAAAAAGCAAACACCTCTGCTGCCTCATGGTGTTTGATTGTGCTTCTTAGAGTCATGTGGAAGCCCAAGGGTCTCAGCTCTTCTAATATGTAAAAAAATAAGCAGAAAATCCAACAGCTAGTTCTGTGATTTTGTATTCAGGACAGTAAAGGGGAAAGTTAAGGAAGCATGATTGTAAGCAGATCCAAGTCCTTAAACAGGCAAACAAAACTAACTAAACATAGCCATGAGGTCTTCAGTCAGCATAAGAAACTTTTGACTGTTTGCTTGACTCAAGATTTCTCAGTGTTTTCAGGGGGAATACTATTAGCACTTTGTTCTATTACGTCTCCTCTCTGCTGTAATGATTTCACGGTCCTTGGACTAATTTGTTAGTGATTTTTGGTAGTTTAGTATAAAATACACAGTGAATTCTGTAGTAAATATATAAAAATGCTCAAACACTGTTATCACATCATTTCTGCTCTCCATATTTCTGATGAGCTGAGCAATTTGAATTAAAATTATTTTTAAATTGGAGTAGATACAGTGTTTCATTCCTGTTATTATGATTCAGAGATTTCCTTATACTGAAAGGCAGCAAGGCTGGTGAAGGGTCTAGAACATAAGTCCTGTGAGGAGCAGCTGAGGGAACTGTTTCAGCCTGGAGAAGAGGAGACTGAG
Organism: Pachycephala philippinensis; assembly: GCA_013397055.1. Lineage (NCBI taxonomy): Eukaryota > Metazoa > Chordata > Aves > Passeriformes > Pachycephala > Pachycephala philippinensis. The sequence goes on along the minus strand of VWZT01005652.1, from coordinate 20,522 downwards.
AGGAGACCTTATCACTCTCTATGACTGCCTGAAAGGTGGTTGTAGTCAGGTGAGGGTTGGTCTCTTGTCCCAGGCAGCCAGTGACAAGACAAGAGGACACAGGCTTAAGCTGTGCCAGGAGAGGTGTAGATTGGACATTAGGAAGAATTTCTTCACAGAAAGAGTGACTGGGCATTGGAATGGGCTGCCCAAGGAGGTGGTAGAGTCACTGTCCCTGAAGGTGTGTAAGGAAAGACTGGAAGTGGCACTCAGTGGTCTAGATGACATGGTGGTGTTCAGTCATAGGTTGGACTCGATCTCAGAGGTTGTTTCCAGCCTGGTTGGTTCTGTGAAAGTAGTGTCATTTAGGCTGTAAGAACTACTGATTTAATGTCCTTCAAAATAATTAAAAAGAAATCACATTTTCTTTGCTATTGTTTAGTGAGGTTTAGTCTGGCTGTGTGGTTTGTTTTTTGTGTGTTTGTTTTGTTTGTTTTCCCCCCGACTTGCCAGCATAAACACAAGATCTTTTGAGATGTTAAAATTGCTCTGAATCTGCTTCTGTGTAGATCCTAATGCTTTTTGGAAGCCTGCAGCAGTTCTTCCAAATCTGCAAAACATTTTTATTTTTCATTCTATATCTGCCTGAGAAGAAGCAGTAGGTCATGCCTGGTTCACAGTCTACACACATTGTAACTCTTCAGGTGGCCTGGCAAGGCATTTTTAGGAGATAGTGTCTTTTATTTTGAGGACATGAAACAAGTGCACACTTTTTATAGTCTTTTCCACTGACATGTGAAAGTTCAGTATACTAGATGCGTAAGGTGACAGCACGAAATGAGAAGTTGTCCTTTTTTTTTGCATAGTAACCCAATTAATACGGTGCTTAGTGTTTATCTTTTAACTTAATTCTGAGCTGAAAGTTAACCTATTTTTAGCACTTGTATTGAGCAAAGACTTGGATTCTGATGCAAAGTCATTTGAGTTACTAATTATATGTGTACAGTTTAGGTTTGGTGTTACCTGTCTTCAAAAAATGGATGTGGTCCTGCGCAGTAGTGCACGATAGTTACTGTTTAGTTAACTAATAGTTACTAATAGTAACTAATACTAATAGTAACTGTTAGTTACTGTTTGCATGCAGCAGGGTCACTTGGTTTTGAAAGGAGTCCTTACACTAGTAACCTAATTTGGTTAGAGAAGGATTGTGGTTTTTTCAAGTGTTTTAAAAACATCTTATTCCTCTTTTCTTTCTGCACAAAGTTTGTTGTTAATTGTTTGATTTTGTTTGGAAATTCAAGGAACACAGTCAGCATTTTAAAGGCTGTGCACAACCCATGAAAGACAATTGAAATTTTTCTGCTTTTAGGAAAGATGAATTCTTTCTGGTGTAGTACATTTTGCATAAGCTGATAATGGTCTTGAATTACAAGATTTTTTGGCAGTTTGGTTTTTAACATCTAGAGTTGACATTATAAATAATTTCTTGTCAGGTGTTGGAACAGGCTACCCAGGGAAGTGGGGGAGTTTTCATCCCTGGTGATATTTAAAAGTCACATAGATATGGCATGTAGGGATTAGTGATGGATTTGGCAATGTTAGGTTACTGGTTTGATGCATTGACCATAAATTTCTTCTCTAGTCTAAATGATTCTCTGTTTCCAAAAAACAAGTAGACATAGCTGCAGTCTCATTATTTTTGCCTGTTGAATAGGCCTAGCTGCCAGTATGATGGGTTTGGATTATTAGTTCCTCATTTTATGTTAGACTGTTTCAGTAGGTTTCATCCTAGTCTGGACTATGGTTTATGTACATATATTTTCTTATTGGTCTTCAGCTTTTGCTGGATTTTATTTTTCTCCCCTAACATTTTTATATAGTTAACCCATGGGTTTGGATTGTAAAATAACTAATATTGGTGCTTCCAGTAATAAAATCATACTGGAATAAGAAGACACCAATGAAAAATAACAACTAATGTGTAGTAGAAAATACAAATGTGGGAAAACTTTTAGCTGACATGTATTTTTCACAAACGTTCTGAAGTCTGTTTGTAAAGAACATTGTTTTCTTGCTCTCACTTGAGGTTTTTTTCAGAAACTTCTGTATACATATATATGCAGGTTAGATGAATGTGTGTTACAAGACTGTTTTACTGCATATTTTGAAATAAAGAGCTGCATGTGGTAAAACTTAATGTTGAAGCTTGTATTCCAGGCTTAGTATTTAATAGAAGTTGTGTCAGTAACAGTAATAGATATAGCAAAAGGCAGCTTTGTTTGAATAATATAATTTCTGCTGCCATATGTTGCATTGCAGACTGTTTTAATGCTGATTGTAGGTGTTTGTTTTACTTCAAAATTCTGTATGGTTAAAACTTTGTTTATTCAAGAGAACTGTTTGCTGTGGTTTTGTCATTCATGGAATGGTGAGTAACTTGGAGGGAATTCTGACTAGAATAGGGTTTTTTTGGTAATTGTGTATGCTCAGTATAACTTTTTTTTTGTCTGTAAAAAGCATTATATATGTAATGTGTTTTTATCTTCTTTTTTTCCCCTGTTTCTAAGGCTGATAAAGAGTTTGTGTGGTCTCTTTGGAAACGTCTCCAAGTGTCAAAACCGGATCTTACTCAAGTTGTCAGCTTGGTTGTGGAAAGGTGAGTTTGAAGATTTAACGTGCTACTAAAACCAAAAAGCAACTAACTTCCCCTGTTGATACCATATTCTTTATCTTTCTAATTGAGAACTATGTAGAATTCTAAAAATGTGTTAAAAAAGTTTCATGGTTAAATTCTGTGAAGAGTGCCTAGAATACACGACAAGTTTTCTTTTTTTTTGTGCTAGTTGAAGCTTACTGTAAAATCTATTCTCTCTGAGATTGCTGTGCTGCAGTTGAATACAATTTTTAAATTATAAATGTACTGCAATATTTTGTTTTCCTATTGAAAGAGCAGGTGGAGGTAAATGACTGGTAATTTTCCAGTGTCATAAGCTGTTGGGTAACAGTTACATATATAAGTTAAGTTAATCTGAATTCTTAAGGAAGTGAAAAGCTAGGACTTGGTAATAGAAAACTGTCATAGGGTCATAGAATATACTGAGTTGGAACAGGTCAGGATCATTGAGTCCAGCCCCTGGCCCTGTTCAGGACACCCCAAGAGTCACACCATGTGCCCGAGAGCATTGTACAAATGCACCTTGGACTCTGTCAGGCTGGTGCTGTGACCACTGCCCTGGGGAGCCTGTTCCATTGCCCAACCACCCTCTGGGGGAAGAAACTTTTACCTGACTGTAAGAGCTTCCTTCTCCGTTAACGCAGACAAGTGGGATCTTACTTCTGCAGCTTATTCCTCTGAGGATAGTAATGGTGATGATTTCTTTGTGGTACTTACTGTTATCTGATGTTAGTTAATAATTGCAGTATGCAGTTGATTGTTTTGGAATGCTAATATATATGAATTCAGAATTTTTGTAGGCCAAAGATAAGGAGAATGTGAATGAGTTGCCTGTCAGAATTGAAAAACTTGATTATCTTAGGGTGCCCTGAGTTCCCTCTTTTAAAATGAA
>VWZT01005650.1:84880-118475 GCA_013397055.1 Pachycephala philippinensis | reverse complement strand
CTGCCCTGCCCTGCCCTGCCATGATCTGGTCCCCAAATGGGTGACAATGACCTTTCAGAAGCCTAAATTCCCCTTGGCCCCTGTCTCCTGTCCTCCAACGTCAAGACTGTGCTCACACTGCAGACCGTGGGCATTGTCTCTGAGGATCCAAAGGGACTGTACTGGGCATGGCATAACCTGGGAGTGAGTCAGCCCGAAATGACAAGGGAAGAGAGGAAAGGTGACGGGTGGCAAGAGATGGGCTGAGAGAACTGTCAGAGAAGAGCAGCTCAGTGCAGGCACACCCAAGGCAGAGCTGCTCTTGGGGAAGGTCAGTGCAGAGGAGGTGGGTGTGAAGTGCTCCTCCCAAAGCTCTGGGATGGAGAGTGGATCACTCCAGCTCTGACTGGCTCTGAGATCTGGGGTGGTTTTTTTAAGCTGTATGATTGAGAAAAAACAGATTTTCTGACTCCCTTGGTTCTCTGCACACACTGAGAAATCCCATAACCACTGCACCAGACCGAACTTGCCCATTGGGCAGGAAAAGGTGATGCCTTAGGTTTTAACTTTTATATTTTTCAAATTCTGTATTCCCAGTGTGTAACTCTGCAGTGTCCTGCAGCCTGGGAGCTGCTGCTCTCTCATGCTGAGACAGACAGAACAAAGCCTCTCCAGGCTGCTCTCCAAGGACACCCAGCCCGGCCTAGGCCCAAAATGTGTAACCCAGCATCTTGAGAAGGGGGGCAAGCTGAGGGGAAATTCCATCGTTAGCTAAAGTTTAATGGGTGAAATTGGGTTGAGATGCAAATGGACCAAAGCTATAAAAGTGTGAAGAACTCGTGACTCGGGGTCCATCTTGGGTGTAGCCTTTGGCCTGCCCAGGGTGTGCCTCTGAAGGCCTTTCCAATAAATATCCACCTTTATTCCCTTCCTCCTGTCCAGTCTCTGTTTCTAGGTTGGCTTCTTTAGGCATCAAAAGCTCCAAATTTGCAGGTTGAATGTAGCCATGGCACTGAGGAAATGGAGACCTCAGAGGCTGGTTTATTATGTTCCTGTTCTCCTCCATGAGCAGAGAATCTATTCCTGGTGGCTTGAAGAAGGACAATAATAAAACATTCAGAATAAATGTTCTGAATAGTGGGAAAATGCACTTTTAACCTGCTCCTGGCCTGATTCTTCCCCTCCCCAATGCCTCACTGAGTGCTTTTGTTGGTCGATAGCTTCGATGTGGGACTGAGGATGTGGGTGTTCATTCAATAAATACCAAGGGAGCTTGCAAGGAGCATTTTCCTGCCCAGGGGCACCCAGGCTCCTTAATTTCAAATCTGCGATTTGGGTGGCTGGGGAGGTCAGGAGGTGACTTATCAGTTGTTGTCTCATGGTGATGATGTTTCTAGCAGAGGTAGAATCAAAAAATCCTGGAATGGTTTGGGTTGGAAAGGACCTTAAAGCTCAACTCGTTCCACCCTCCATGGGCAGGGACACCTTCCACTATCCCAGGTTGCTCCAAGCCTTGTCCAACCTGGCCTTGGACACTTCCAGGCATGGAAGACCACTGTTTTCTCGTGTGATTTTATAGATTTAGCCCTCAGGACAGGGTTTGTTCTCATCATTCCCGCACCAGGGGGATGTGACCTGCAAATCCTCACGCTGGACTATGCCAGTATGAGGCTATGAAGAAAGAGGAAAAGGTGTGGCCCAGGTGTCCTGGACTCATCCACAGTGATTCTTTAGCAGAAAAGTGAAGCTACAGGCACCAAAAAGTGAGGAATAAGGCTCAGGACAGAGCTGACATGAACTGTGGGACGAGCAGAGCCACCAATGATTCAAGATGTTCATTATTATTTCCATTAAACTGCAAGGAGGCATTAAGGGATTGTGGATGTGATGTGACTTTCCTGAAACAACTCCAGGCACAACCCAATTCCTGTCTTCCAAGCTGAGTTCCCACCATTTCCCATCCCATCTGCAAGCACAGCCTAATATCAGGGCAAAAACCCAGCTGCTGCCAGTCAGGAAAAAATTAAGAAAGGATCATCTGGAAAATCCTTGAGCAAAGCAAGAAGTCTCCATATACCCTGGCGGTAAGACTTTAACCTAAGCTGATGTTAAAACAGAACTGAAACCTGGTCCCAGCTTAATTTAAAGCAAACATTTGCCATTTAAACACATTTCAGTTATTAAAATTTATCACATAAATGAGTAGCAGCCTGAATTAATTTTACGTTGAACCATTCACCCAAGCTGAGAGACTCCGAGGCTCATTTTTCAGTTTCAGTCTTGCTCAGGATGATATAAAGCTCCCCATAACCTCTGTGGCCTGGAGGAAGCCCTGCTCAGTCAATACCCCCTCAGCATGACAGCTCCCAAATCCCACTGCGAGCCGAGATGGATTGTCCCGGGGTGAGATTTCATACATCTCCTGCTTTCAGAGGGGAGCTGACACGAATAATTGGTGTCACTTTTGCTGGGACCGTGCCAAATGCTGACAACACAGTTCCTAATCAGAAGTGCTGGGATTTGTGAGCTGGACAACAGGGAAGTGTCATCATGGCAGTGAGCCTGAGGGGTCTCAGCTGGCTGCGACAGAGTGGCTCTTGGCTGGTGCAAGGGCTTGGTGTTGTGACAAAGGTTGGTGGCACCAGCTTGGCAAGAGCTCTGCGGGCATGGAAATTCAGCTGAAGTCTCACCCTCAGTCCTGGAGAGCTCAGGAGTTCAGGAGAAAGGGCATCAGCCCCTTATTTTGCAAATTAGCCCTTAATCCTCTCTTGGGAGACCCACAGGATGCTGCCATGCAGGATGGGGACACATTCTGTGCTGCTATAAGGTGCTGTATCACTGTGTGTGGTTTCAACCCTAAAAATCTGATTATTTCTACAGTCGTTCGGGAGTGACAAGGATTAGGGACTTTCTCAACATCCCAAAGGGAGTCTGGATCCGGGGCCTGACTCCGTTTTCCCACAAAATTCCTCCTTCACCACAGTCCCCACCACTTTGTTGCAGTCACTGTCCCCCACCTGCTTCTCACCGAGAGCAGGCGGGGACCCCAACCCTGACTCAGCCCCCAGCACCAGCAAAACATAGCAAGGATAGGGAGCTACTCCCTGGGAAATTGATCCATCCTGATAGGCTCCTGGGATAAATCAAAGTTATCTCCACTAAGCCAGGGAGGTGACTGTCACCACAGGACGAGTCTCACTGCAGAGTTTCGGGCTGTAAGAGGGATTCACCCAGTAACAACACCAGCGTTTCCACCCTTAAGAACTCGGATTTGGAGACACATGAATAGGGGGAGGGTTTTTTTCCATGTCCCCGGGGCTCTCAAAGGCTGCTTAATTGTCCTGCTCCTCTCCCACTTTTCCTTTGCCGCATTGTTAGCGTTATCAACAATTCCCATGCTATTGCACCACGCAGGAAAATAATTCCACACCTGGCACTGGGCTCGTATCCTGTCTGCAGGGGCCACGGGGCGAACAATCGCGTCCGCACCTCCCGTGTGGCACCGAGCACGGAGCGGGGAAGGAAACCTGGCCCAGCGGCACAATTGGCGGGGAAGCATCGGCCGCGCTCCGAGGAAGAGTTTTGGCCGCCGTCGGATTCGCTGTTGGAGCTCCGGGCTGGGATTTAGGGACACGCGTGCGTTGGACGCCCTCTGCTGCTGATAAAGGTGAGTTTGTCGAGTTTCTCTTGAAAGATGAAATTCCCGGCCAGGGCCGATGTCGTGGAATCACGGAATCGCAGAGTCATGGAAACATGGGATCACAGAATCACAGAACCATGGGATCATGGAGTCATAGAGCCAGGACATCAGAGACTCACAGAACCATGGTATCATGGAATCATAGAATCATGGAATCATAGAGCCAGGACATCACAGACTCACAGAACCATGGTATCATGGAATCATAGAGCCAGGAAACATCACAGACTCACAGAACCATGGTATCATGGAATCATAGAATCATGGAATCATAGAACCAGGACATCACAGACACACAGAACCATGGTATCATGGAATCATAGAATCATGGAATCATAGAGCCAGGACATCACAGACTCACAGAACCATGGTATCATGGAATCATAGAACCATGGAATCACAAAACCACGATATCATGGAATCACGGAACCCCAGAATCATGCAATCATAGAATTGTAGAGCCACAAAATCACACAATCATGGAATTATGAAATCATAGAAAGACAGAACCGTGGAATCATGGAATCATAGAGCCGGGACATCACAGACTCAGAGAACCATGATGTCATGGAATCATAGAACCATGATATCATGGAATCTGGAACCATAGAACCATGGAATCATAGAATCATAGAATCATAGAATCATAGAGCCATGACATCATAGAATCATAGAATCATAGAGCCATGACATCATAGAATCATAGAATCATAGAGCCATGACATCATAGAATCATAGAATCATAGAGCCATGACATCATAGAATCATAGAATCATAGAGCCATGACATCATAGAATCATAGAATCATAGAGCCATGACATCATAGAATCATAGAACCATGATATCATGGAATCTGGAACCATAGAACCATGGAATCATAGAATCACAAAAACCGTGATATCACGGGAGCATGGAACCCCAGAATCATGGAATCATAGAATAGTAGAGCCATAGAATCACAGAATCATGGAATTATGAAATCACAGAATCACAGAACCATGGAATCATAGAATCATAGATCCATGACATCATAGAATCATAGAACCATGATATCATGGAACCATGGAATCATAGAACCATGATATCATAGACTCATGGAACCATAGAATCATAGAATCGTGGTATCATGGAAACATGGAATCATAGAACCATGATATCATAGAACCGAGGAAACATAGAATCATAGAACCAGAGAACCATAGAATCATAGAAACGTGGAATCATAGAATCACAGAATCATGGAATAACAGAATGACAGAAAAGGACTTAGGTTGAAAAGGACTTTAAAAATTCTCCCATTCCAACCCCCTGCTATGGATGGCTATTTTTACATTAGAAAAAAATAATAACAAAAATATGGAATGGAAGGGGCCTCTAGGCCATGCCCTACCCCCAAAAGAAAATAATTTTTGCTTGCATTCTGATTGTTGTAACTTCTCCCATCTTCTTCTTAAACCTTCTTTTAAATGATATTTTTTCCCTGCTCCATTCTGCTCCTCCACCAGTTTACCAGCGCAGCCAGCTGACTTCCAGTGCTGCATCCCAGTACTAAAAATACAGCCATTGGCTCTGAATTCCTCAATAGCTCATCCAAAATTTCTCTTTGCCCAGAGAAGCCGTGACTGCCCCTGGATCCCTGGAAGTGTCTAAGGCCGGGTTGGATGGGGCTTGGTAAAACCTGGGCTAGTGGAAGATGTCCCTGGTCATGGCAGGGGGGTGGAATAGGATCAGCCTTAAGGTCCCTTCCAACCCAATCCCAATTCTGGGATTCTATGATTGAGGTCCCCGCAACCATCACCCCAACATCTCACAGAGTTTCTGAAATTCTGAGAAGTCTGGCTCAGCTTTGTCTCCCAGGATCAGGAGTTTCCCCATCCCTGGATGGCACAGCTGAAGCTGAGGACACAGACCTGACCTTTCAGGTTGAATCTTCTTCCAAAAACTCTCCATTTTCATTGATTTGCCCACCTTTTCTGACAACATCTCCACACTGGGCTGGCAGCCTCCTGAGGTTACCTGATCACTGGAGAGGGGAAGATGCTCTCTCAAAGATGTATTTTGCTTCTGGCAAAGGCTTAGAATTACCTGATTTAATAATTGTGGCTGTGCCACAGGGATTTTATCCAGGCTGAAATATGAGTTTGCTGACCACAAAGGACCTATGCAGACACAGAAAACACCCTGCATTTTCTATTGGTACCAGGATTCTTTAATTGAAACTTCAAAGAAATCCCTTTGTTAATTTGATATCTCTGTGATCCTACAGCCCAGGGAACAACCTGAGGGAGCACAAGTCTGTGAGAAACTGCCTTGTGGGGTTTTCATGGGAACACACGCACCTAGTGGACTGATTTCTGGAGTCCTGGACTCAGGAACAGCATCCAGGCTGTGCTCTGACTGATTTTTGAAGGCACACTGACCCTGTTTCAACACTTGATGTCCGAGAAAATCCCTTGGGGAACGAAGACCCCATGTCCAAGGTTTAGGTGCCCACTCTGAACAGCTTTATGTTGTAGAAAAACTTCATCTTCACCTATAAAAGCAGTCAGGAGGATTAGGGAAGGCTCAGGTTGAAATTCCTCATCCCAGGAGTGATTCAGACCAACACCACTCAATTGCACCAAGGTGTAAAGGACCTTGGGATGAGCCAGGCTGTGATCAGGGGTCCTTTGCTCCACACACGACATTTTCCCACCCTTTGGACCATTCAGACCCACTGTCACTTGGGGAGCACACAAGCAGGTGCTTTATTCATGATTTGCTCCAACAAACAGCCAAGGTACCTCAAAAGAATAGGATTCTATTCAGGATTCTCATCTGCTTTGTGATGCCTTAGATTTTAACTTTTATACTTTCAAATTCTGTATTCCCACTGTGTAACTCTGCAGTGTNAGCCTTTGGCCTGCCCAGGGTGTGCCTCTGAAGGCCTTTCAAATAAATATCCACCTTTATTCCCTTGCTCCTGTCTGGTCTCCGTTTCTAGGTTGGCCTCTTTAGGCATCATTAGGACCTCTCCTCACCCAAATTCTGTTCAGGACTCTAACACGCTTAAGACCTCTTCTCACTCAAATTTCAACACCTTGTGCCCACCCTGCCCAGCTGTGTCTCCCCTGCAAAGAGTGTCATCTGTTTTACACCCCCAGCCAGCTCACACGGGTGGCTTACACCTCCCAGACCCCATCCTTGTGGGTTTGATTTTCAGGGAAGCCAGGAGGTTTCGGATCACTATTTTTTTTTTCCCAGTGAGAAGAGGCAGACCAAATTTTCTAGTAAGGAACCTGAATGAGCCCCCCAGTCCCAGGGGGAGTCGGGTGCCTCCTTCAGCTCCCAGGGATGAAGGCACTCCCAAGCCGTGTTCCGCGATGCTCCGTGGCCGTGACAAACCCGCTCCTGTCCCCTCTCTCCCACGTCCCACCTGCACCCAGCCGTGGCAGCGCTCCAGGCTCCCAAGCACTGATGAAAGTGCTGAGATTTACTCGTGGCGTTGGGAAATATTTCATCTTGACATAACAACGGCCGTATTTCCTGTATCTGTACACAAAAGAAATAACAGGCAAAGGTGTATCGAGTGGATTTATCTACACAGGATTTTGCCTTACATGGAACAATGGAAACTCGAATCCAGGCGCTTGCCCAACCACAGCAGAGTGTTTAGATTTTTTTTTTCTTTTGGTGGGGGGGAAATATTGTGCATAGGGGAGTTCCTTAACACGGCAAGACAGCAGGCAGCTTCCTGTTATGAAAACAGTCAACAAGCTGACATTCAGCAATCTGACATTCCCCGCACCCAACGTGATAAACAGGGCTGATAACGATCTGCCACAATAGGTACAATAGCACCCCCCCGAAAAGGAATAGGACGTGGAAAGAGCCTCAATACACAAATATCCCAAGCCATCTCTTCCAGTTTCTTTTATACAGTAGATAATCTCATCCTGCTTTCCATATTTTCCCAACATTGATTCGTTTCCCCTCAGGCAGGGGTCAAAGTGGGAGCTGGGTGTTTGACACCACTTTCTCGCGGGTCTTTGTAGTTCAGAGGCAACGCTCGGTTGAGATCTGAAAACTGTTTACTGGGTTTCCCTTCCTCCTGCCATTTATGATCCCTGCATTTCAGTGCCACAGCTGCTGGACTCTTCTAGCTTGTCCCCAGAGTCACCTCCTCCATCTGAATTAAATCCCATAAGCAAAACAAAAAATAGTGGGAACCTCTTCCCCCTTCAGTGACCTTGGTAATGGATTCTGGAGCTGCCTTTTTTCCTCCCTGATTCCATGTAACATCCTCCACAGTGATGCTCTGAGTTTCTCTGCTAAGGCTGCAGGAGAAATATCAGATAATATTAATTTCCCACCAAATAAGTGTTGGATGAACTTACCCTCCATCTGAAAGTGACTGCAAAATAAAAGAGGAAGATCTCCATTGCTGCTCAGCTCCTGGGTTGCCCAGAGAAGCTCTGGCTGCCCCATGATCCCTGGAAGTGTCCAAGGCCGGGTTGGACAGGGCTTGGAGCACCCTGGGATAGTGGAAAATGTCCCTGCTCATGGCAGGGGATGGAACATGATGAGCTTTCAGGTCCCTTAAAACCCAAACCATTCTGTGATTCTATGTTTCCTATATTTGTTTTAAAGGACTTCAGCCATTTTCCAGCCCCTCCACAAACTCCAGTGAGGTTTATTGGGGCATCTCCCAGCTCCTATAGGAAAATAATAAAGACTCAGCTGCTGTGTCCTAAGAGCCTTTGGGTACCTCCCAGGCAGCAGAAACAGGAGGGACACAGCCCAATCCTCATCTTATGCTCTCAAAGAAGGGAAAAGCTCTCCCTGGCTGGCAGGAGTCTTTGTGGGGAGGAGGATATGATCTGCAACATGGAAAATTCTGAAGCACTCCTTGGAGGCACAAATCAGTCCCTTTGGCCCTTGATTCCGCTGCTCGCTCACAAAGAATTTTCCTTTGAAGCTTCCTTTGAAACCAGCATTCCCACCCAGGCAGCACGGCTCCAGCAGGAGGTGGGAAGGAGGGTGGGCATCATCCTGTGCAAACTGGGCACAGGAAGGTTGTGTTCCACATGCAATACCAGGCCAGAGGTAGCATTTATCATTTAATACAGAAGTTATTGCTTTTAAAGGTATTTGAGTCCTTTCTGCCATGCTTTGTCACAACACCCTATCTCAGGCTGGCCTTGCTGGTGACTTGGGGATGAGGACATCGGCACCACAGAGCCAGGAGCTTGTCCTGGTGTTCCCAGACCTCTGAGGAATCCCTATAAGGTGGGGATGCACAACCTGCACCTCCCTCAAGCTCTGGTGCCTGTGCCTGACTCCCAGGAGAAGAAAGGGTTGTTGTTCCCTTTGACAGCATGGCGGGAGGAGGCTCTTGTTCAGCAGGAAATGTGTGTTCCATGAGGATCCTGAAGCACCTCTGTCACTTCACCACGAGGCCATAGCCTGGGGAGCTGGGCCCTGATGTCAGGGCATAATTTTTTGTAGCCAGGAGTCTCCTGGGTTATGGTTCTGCCACTCTGAAATATCTGACTGCTGGCTCAGGTCTCACTCAGTGAACTGGTACTAGTTTTTCCCTTGATCGCATGGCCCTAATTCCTGTCTGCACCATCCTATCCATGAAAAATGGACAAGTGGTGGTCAAACCACTTATTTTGGTGAGGTGTAAGTTAGATTTTAGGAAAAGGTTCTTCCCCCAGAGGGTGGTCAGGCACTGAGCAGGCTCCCCAGGGAATGGGCACATTCCCAAGGCTGCCAGAGCTCCAGGAGAGTTTGGACAACGCTCTCAGGGATGCCCAGGATGGGTTTGTTGGGGTGTCTGTGCAGGGCCAGCAGCTGGATTTGATGATCCTGGTGGGTCTCTTGCAACTCAGGATATTCTAGACTAGTCCAGTCTAGAAAATAGTTGTATATTCAACCTGTATCACAAAGCATTAGGTGACATCTGGAAGTATTTGTGTCACCTGTTAAGATCAAGCAAGAACACACAGAAAAACCATTCTAAAAGCCAAAGAGAGAAAGGGAAAAACCAATCCCATTTGGTCAGAGAAGCCCCAGCTGTGCAGCAAAGTCTTTGTGTGTGGCTGAGACTGCGAGGGAAGGAGCTGTGCTACCTCAGGTCACGGTGACATCGTGTCTGGCACCACTTGGAAATCACAAGGACCAACATCTTGACCCTGGGGCAGCACTTTAAAACACCCTTAGCTAAAACCTTGCAGGGGAAGAAATGTGAAGAGCATCGAGGGCAGCGAGAGCTGCACTGGCGATCTGGGAACCAGAGCACATTTTCCTCGTGGGGAAATGTCACTGCCATGCAAACACACTCATTACAATGGGCTCATGCTCATTAAAAATGGGCTGTATCTCTGCTAACCAGTGCCAGGACTCGCTCCTGGCCATGCCCCTGTGGAAGTTGCCCTCTAACCCATGGGACAGGGGTCCCACACAAGATTCCCAGCTGGTCACTGGTCTGTGCTGACAATGCCTAAAGAGGCCAACCTAGAAACAGGGACTAGACAGGAGCAAGGGAATAAAGGTGGATATTTATTTGAAAGGCCTTCAGAGGCACACCCTGGGCAGGCCAAAGGCTACACCCAAGATGGACCCCGAGTCACGAGTTCTTCACACTTTTATAGCTTTGGTCCATTTGCATCTCAGCCCAATTGCACCAATTAAACTTTAGCTAATGATGGAATTTCCCCTCAGCTTGCCCCCCTTCTCAAGATGCTGGGTTACACATTTTGGGCCTAGGCCGGGCTGGGTGTCCTTGGAGAGCAGCCTGGAGAGGCTTTGTTCTGTCTGTCTCAGCATGAGAGAGCAGCAGCTCCCAGGCTCCAGGACACTGCAGAGTTACACACTGGGAATGCAGAATTTGAAAAATATAAAAGCTAAAACGTAAGGCATCGCTGATGCCTGAGCCATTCCTGGGCTCGCTGTTGCTGGGCTGGGCCAAACCCATGTCAAGAAAGGCTCAAACAATCCAGCGGTGCGCATGAAGGAATTCCTGTCTGGGGTAATTTACTGGTGTGATGCAGCCCTCGAGCCCTCGGTGACCTCGTTTGGTCACAGTCTCTGATTTATGCCACCGTTAATTGCCATAATTCACTATTTCCGCTGCAGTAACAGCGAGGAGCCTCAGGCTGAAGAAGAAATGCTTGTGCTGGGTGCTGCTCAAAAGCAGAGCAGGCCATTTCTGCTCTTAAAAGGGGCTGCAAATCAAAATATAACCTGTGGGAAGGGGAACCAGCACCCACAGGGCCAGGGGAAGGTGGCTACAGTGACAACTCAACATTCCTGTGACCTCCTGAGGGGGTGGAAAATGGCTTTTAAGGCCAAAAATGAGACTTTTAAGGAGAGATCAGCAGGAGAATCCTGCGTGCATGCACAGGAAGGACCTTGCTCTCACAGGGCACAGGGTATTTGCTACAGAGAGCACCCAGTGCTGCCTCCCAGGCACCCACCCTGGAGCAGGAGGGTGCAAAACCTTCCCAGGCCACTCAGGGGTTGGGTCACATCCTTATTTCACAGGTGCAAAATGACCCCAGAGCAAACATTCTGGTGCACGAGTGGCTCATGTGTTGCACTTGGGTTGTTTGCAAACCCTTCAGCTTTTATGTGCTCTGTACCTGGGAGATGTGGAGCTGGGCAGCTGTGTTTGACCAGCAAACTCCCCAGTGCCCCCTGCTCCCTCACCACTGCCTCGAATGGTCTCAGGATCAACCCCAAAAGTTGCTCTTTCAGCAGCCAAAGGGACTTTCCCTCTCCATTAGAAATGGAAAAACTTCCCCCAGCTTCTGTATGCACCGAAGTGGGCACTGCATCATTAATTGGTGGGTAACACTGGTTTAGGAGGAATTAAATTGCTTTTTTTCCATTTTTTCTTTGTAGCTAAGCTCCATGGAGAGCCTCACTCACCTCCTTTGCTCCTCGTTCCTTGAGAGGCGTTTTTTGTTAACACAGAGCAGGCAGGATTTGCCCTTGTGCCCCGTCCAAGAAAAAGAGAGAAAAATAACCCCAAACAATTGCAAAGCTTTCATTTGAGAAATTAATCCACAAGGGAGCAAGGTTAAAAATAAAGTTCTTTGGCCAGGGCCTTTATAAGCTCCAGCCATATTCTCTGGAATATAATTCATAAGCACAATATGTTTTTTTGTTGTGAATGAGTGTGAAGTACCAGAAAAGGAAAGAGGAAACCCCTAATGTAGTCCTGAATAGACCTGTGAAAAAGGATAATAAAACTTGTCCTGGATTTCCTTTAGCAGCAGGTGCTTCCTTTGGAGTTTCTATTCATTCAGACTTTGGGCAGACACAGCCTGCCAAATTTTTCTTTTTTTTTTTTTTTAAACTTTTTGTAAACACAGCACTCAGTTGATCTGAATGAAGGTGAATTTGTCTTCTCAGCCACTGTCAAGCTCGTGGGCTCACAAGGTCAGTGGCAAACCTTCTCCAGGTTTTGGGGTGGGTCCCCTTCCAGACCTGACAGGTAGAAAGGTGCTACCTCAGGTCAGGAGGTTTCCTCAAAAATCCAAGGCTGGAAGGCCCCAAATTTGCATTTTAACTAGTGATGTCTAAGGAGGCCAGCCTAGAAACAGAGACTAGACAGGAGGAAGGGAATAAAGGTGGATATTTATTGGAAAGGCCTTCAGAGGCACACCCTGGGCAGGCCAAAGGCTACACCCAAGATGGACCCCGAGTCACGAGTTCTTCACACTTTTATAGCTTTGGTCCATTTGCATCTCAACCCAATTTCACCAATTAAACTTTAGCTAATGATGGAATTTCCCCTCAGCTTGCCCCCCTTCTCAAGATGCTGGGTTACACATTTTGGGCCTAGGCCGGGCTGGGTGTCCTTGGAGAGCAGCCTGGAGAGGCTTTGTTCTGTCTGTCTCAGCATGAGAGAGCAGCAGCTCCCAGGCTGCAGGACACTTCAGAGTTACACACTGGGAATGCAGAATTTGAAAAATATAAAAGTTAAAACCTAAGGCATCACCAGACCATCCCATCCTTCCTGGTGAGACATCCACACCTGCCCATCCACAGTAAGACACCAACAGGGGAATGCAGCTCTTCAGCCTCCCAAGGCTCATTTCTGGGGAAAATAACAGAGGATATTAAGCACTGATTAATGCCTATAAAACCTTTAACCGGAGGATTCAATTGTGTCCCTTAACCACAGCAAAGGGCTGCCTTGTCCAGACCCTTTAGCTTTCAGAATCTCTCTGGACAACACCAGGAAAACCCAACTTCTCCCTGTCAAACACAGCCTGGCTTCCCTCCCAAACCCTTTTCCCATCCAGAGACACCACCACAAACTCCACCACTCATGGAGTCCTGGAGTGGTTTGGGTTGGGAAGCTCATCTTGTTATGTACACGGACAGAAAAAGGCAGTTTGCTCCAAGGAGCTGAGCATCTGAATTCACCTTTCCTGAAACTGCTGAAACAGTTGACACTTACATGAGGAAAATACTGAATATATTACAATATATCATAATTTACATTATACATTACAAATCTTCTTGTCTGCCTAAGGGAAGGGGTGATTGGAAAAAGAGGATCTTTAAGATCCCTTCCAACCCAAACCATTCTGCCCAAACTGTCAGAACTGCTGTTTTTTAGGTGTCTTTAATGACTATCTATTATTTTCTGTAGCTGCTTTGTCTTGCCAAACATCCTCACTGCCTGCTCCAACTCACTCCTACGGAGGCAAACACGAACAGCTCATCCCATTCCCTATATTTAACATTCCAAACCTGGCACAGATTTGTACCAGCCCTGGTAACAATGGCATGGAACACCTGTCAGTGACTGCATCTGCCCAGGGATTCACTCCGTTCCATCGTGCGTGTGTTTAATAATTCCTGCGAACAATGGGACAAATAAACTTCTTTTTGTTTATTTTTTTTCCTCAGCTCTCACTCAAGCCAACACCACTGGCCAAATTGTACATGAGGGGCGTGCAGAGGCTGGTGGTTGTTTCCTAGATTTGAGGCCTCTTTCCCTCAAAAAAGACATTGTCAGCAGCTCTGAGCTCAGAGAGGGCATTTTCCACTTGTATGGAAGGAAGGAAGAGGAAGAATGAGCAGGAAAGGGGCAGCGTCGTGCAGGGCTCCGAAGGCAAAGGATGATGAATTTGAACTTCAAGCAGGGGATAACAGAGAGATCTTCTGAGAAAGGTCTGAGCAAAAGGATGAGGGATGTGTGGAGTGCAAGGTTGGAATGATGAGGGATTACAGGAGCCAGGGAGGTCGGAGCTGTTTATGGGTGACTGGAGGGAATGTAACACACTGCAGCTCTGTCCTGAAACTGTGTAGGGATGGGGATGGGGATGGGGACGGGGNATGGGGATGGGGAGCATGTGGAGCTGCTGGAGTGAGTCCAGAGGAGGCCACGGAGCTGCTCCAAGGGCTGGAGCCCCTCTGCTCTGGAGCCAGGCTGGGAGAGCTGGGGGTGTTCACCTGGCCAAGAGAAGGATCCAGGGAGACCTCAGAGCCCCTTCCAGGGCCTAAAGGGGCTCCAGGAGAGCTGGAGAGGGACTTGGGACAAGGGACAGGAGGGCCAGGGCACAGGGAATGGCTTCCCACTGCCAGAAGGCAGGGATAGATGGGATATTGGGAAGGAATTGTTGGCTGTGAGGGTGAGGAGGCCCTGGCACAGGGTGCCCAGAGAAGCTGTGGCTGCCCCTGAATCCCTGGAAGTGTCCAAGGCCAGGTTGGACGGGGCTTGGAGCAGCCTGGGTTAGTGGAAGGTGTCCGTGCCCATGGCAGGGGGTGGGACTGGATGATGATTCTGTATTTCTCTGGCTCAGTTCAGCCTCTTCATCCCAGCATAAAATTCACCTCCCCAGATCTTATGTCTCCTTCCAAACGTCATTTCCCATCCCTGCACCAGCCACTATCCCCAGAGCGGGACCCAAAACTCACCAGCCAACCTCACCCTCCCACGTCCCCTTGTCCCCATGTCCCCACCATTGCCCCAGTGGTGCCAGTCTGACCACAGCTGCTCTGAGTCTCAGCAAACACCACCAAAACCCTCCCCAGGCAGAACTTATCACACAAGAGTTATCATTTGAGATATCTCAGCCCTCCCTGGGCAGCAGAAAATCCAACCCAGAGTGGTACTCGAGCACCTCATGCAGCACCTCTGGGGACAGCTGATGCTGGGGGACATCCCAGCCTTGATGGACCTCCAAAACCAGCAGCCTTCCCTTAACATGGGCTGCTAGAGGCCATTCCTGCTTGGAAAACAAAGTCTTTTTAGGTCATTTAACCTATTCCCAGGGTTCAGCAAAGCTTCTTGCAGCCCAGCATTGTTACAGATATGATTCACACAATGATATTTCAATCACTTCCTCTGGGACACTCTTTCCAACAATGCAGATTTCTTGGCAGGAGAAGAATTCCCAGGGACTGAACCGAAGTTTTCCTTCGCCCTTGCAATGCATCCTCTCAAACAGGTTCAAAATGAGAATTTCCCTCCCTTTTCATCACCCTGCTGAGGAGCCACATCATTCCCCCAGGGCAGGTGCCAAGACCAGGGAAAGTTTGGGCTGAACATCCAAAAATCAGACCTACAGAGATCCTAATCTAGTTCAGAGAAGTCTGGAGAAAAAACATGGCAGATTCTCCACAGCTCCCTGACAGAAGGGTGGAGCCAGGTGGGGGTCAGTGTCTTGTCCCAAGGAACAAGGGACAGGCCAAGAAGAAACAGCTCAAGTTGCACCAGGGGAGGTTTAGATAGGATATTAGGAATAATCCAGGGAAGTGTTGGAATCACCATCCATGGAGGGATTTAGAGCCATGTGGATGTGGCACTTGGGGACATGGGTTAGTAGTGCCTTTGCCTCAATGGTTGGACTCAATGCTCTTAAAAGGCTTTTCCAACCTAGAGGATTCCATGTTTTGTCCTTTTCATCATTTCCCAGCTCAGAGGTTTGGGTTTTTTTGACCAGGAAAATCCCAGTGACATATCCCAGGACTGTCCCATGCCTGCATTTCTGCACGTGCTTGGCAAAGGAGACTCCTGCCAAACAAAGAGTCTCTTGATGGTTAACCAGGTGAAATTTTGCCATGCTGAACTTCAAAAATTGGTGATTTCTGAAGCTTAAATATGCTTGAATGTAGTGTAGCACAAACTCAGAAACCTGGAATCACTAAGGTTGGAAAAGCCCTCCAAGATCACCGAGTCCAACCATTCCTCCAGCAGTGGCAAGGCCACCACTGACCCATGTCCCCAAGTGCCACATCCACATGGCTTTTACACATTTCCAGGAATGGTGGTTCCACCACTTTTCATCAGAAAAGTGCCCTCCTTTTCACTGGAAAAGCAGTGAACACCCAGTCATGGATCTACATGGCTTTTACACATTTCGAGTTGCAGAAGGATGTCTAGTGATCCCAGCTGGATGTTCCTCTGGATGGCACCTGCAGGAAACACTGCAATGAACCTGACAACAATTTAGCAGATGAAATGAGAAGTTTTTACAGTGCCTGTGAGCAGGTGTGTGGGAGAGGGAGGAACAGAGGAATTTTCCTTGCCTGGTAGGCACATTTATGTTCTGCAGGCGAAAATTGAAGTAGAAAAGTTCATTACCATTGGTTGGGTTTTCTTGCTGTACCAAATGGTGGTTTGCCCACGATTTTCCTCCCTCTTGCAGCTCAGCCTCTCACAGTTTTTCATTTTGAAGAATTCTCTCCTCAGAAATATGGGAAAATAAACTTCTTATCCCAGCAAGTAATTGTGGAAGGGATCCAGCAGACGAAGCAAAAAGTACAAATACAGCCAGATTTGTGGTGTTGCAAATATTAAATTGCAAAGAAACAGGCTTTGTATTAGAATTATTTGTTATTACCCATCGCTTCAGCATCTCTGAAAACAAACCTTCTCCCCTGAGAAGGAACAACTCATCCCTTTTTATTATTTTTTATTATTTTTATTATTATTACCGTGCTCCAGACACCATTGTGGAAGCACCATGGTATCAGATCAGTTATCAAAGATGAGCAGTTTTCTCTTCCATTAAGTGATGTGGAAAAATTGTGAGACGAACCCTGATGCTGCAAATTTGCAATTTAAATAATTGAACACTGAGAAAAAACAAGGAGGAAACTGAGGCACAGGAAGGTGTTTTGCCCCAGTGTAATTTCAGTGCTTTTGGGGAGGAAACTGAGGCAATTCTGAGGATTTGGGCTGTTTGAGGTCACACAGAGAAAGTTTAGGGTGAACTCAAGAGGCAAAAGCTGAGCCAGATTTCCCAGTGCTTAAATCCAGCAGTGAATCCATATTTGCCAGAACACAGGGAGAAAACTGTTAGGAGAGTTATTGCTCATGTCCATCTGTCTTGACCAAACACGGAATCAGGGAATGGTTTGGGTTGGAAGAGACCTTAAAGCTCATCCCAACCCCTGCCATGGGCAGAGACATCTTCCACTATCCCAGGTTGCTCCAAGCCCCATCCAACCTGATCCCCTGTGTGCCGTGGGCAGGCTGAGATCTCCCTTCCTGCATCCCACCAGACTCTGGAGCCATCGCAAGGCCCTGGAAGGGATCCCAAAGAGTAGGGAAGCTTCTGGTGAGCACCTGGGATACAAGATATCCCCTATTTGGGCAGCAACCCTCAGGCAGGACCCATAAGTGTCATCCCAGCTTGTGCAGGTGGCAGGGTGGACATTCCAGGTGGGATAAATCCCCAGGTGTGTGGGTCATTGGCTTGGCATCTACTGAATGCTCCATAGGATTTACTTTAAGCAAGGTGGAGATGCTCTCAGAACTTCCCAAGCCTGGAGAGGTGGTGGATGTCCCACCCCTGGAAACATTCAAGCCAAGGCTGGATGGGGCTTTGAGCAACCAGATCTGGTGGGGGACATCCCTGCCCATGGCAGAGGGCTGGACTGGGGGACCTTTAAATGTCCCTTCCCACCCAAACCATTCCATGATTCTCCAATCAACCTCCCTGCTGCTCATGCACCCCCTGGACCCTATCCCAGGCTTTATCCCACTACAGGACTCCTTGCACAACCCATCCTCTTCCCATTTCTCGTGCACACACACATGTGTGGGCTTTTTTTTCCATCGGCCATGCAGATCCCAGCAACGCCTGTGAAAAAAGGAAACCGACCACCAGCTTTTGGGATCAGCTCCCTAGGGGCCTGGGAGGGGATGCGAATCCCTTTAGTGTTGGGTCGGGTTTGGTTTGTTATTAATTTTTTTTCCCTCTTTTCTCTCTCTCTCTGCCTGGATCAGGATCCCGGGATGAGGCCAGGCTGCTGCCTGCATGAGAAAGTGGGGCTGTCCGTGCAGATGTTGCCCGGGGAAGCCGAGGTTCCCACACCAAGTAGGAAGCGGGGCCTCACGGAGCCGGGATGGGGACTGAGGAAGTGGCAGCAGGGCTGGTCCAGGGATGATGGGAGAGGAGAAGCCAAGCGGGGGGGGCCCCGGCGTGGAGGGGGGGACATCTATTCTTGGAGAAAAAGGGGGGCCCTGGTTGGGGGGGGTTTATTGTAAGGCTTTGTTTACACCCCGAGCTGAATGAATCAAATGACCTTGTTTATTGTCGGTCTCCTGAATGGACGGCACAGGGAGAGGGGGGAGGGATGGGATGGGGGGATTGTATTATTGTTAATTCTGCCATTTACAACTTCTTCTTCTTCTTCTTTTTTAATTTTTTTTTCCCACCGTGCATTGTTGCCATGATAAAAAGAATAAAAGGTGAAACTCTATTCCTTCCTTTCCCCATCTCCGCTGTATTCTCCAAATCCCCAGGCAGGAGCCTGTTGGGATGAAAGTGCCAAACCACGGAGCCATGGATGAGATGCAGGGCCTGATCCTGCTGCTCCTGACCTCACTCCTTCCCAAAATCTTTCCCCATGGGATGAGACCTGTCCCCAGGGAGCTCAGAGTGTCCCTTCCCAGGGGGGCAATAGGACACAACAAACCTTCTGCCACCACCTTTGGATGGATCCCACTTTGCCCCTGGGCAGATGCAGCAGTGTGGCCACAGCTATCACACACATCCCCAGGAAATAACAACATCCAGGCAAAGGTTCCTTACATCCCTGCAGTTTTTGGGAGCTGAACTGAAGCCCTCCTTGAAGGACCCAACTTTTCAGTGAAGCACCTGCTCTCTGTGCCAGCTGCATGGAGATATTTTGGTGCAAGCTCTGATTACGGTTTATTTTACCTTTTAATTGGCCCCTGGTGATCCCCACTGCTGCTTGAAAACTCCCCAGCCGAGAACTCAGCAGTTCTTGATGTATTTTACTTTGCAGAGTTATGAAGATCCAGGTTTGGGGAGTAACAGGATTGCTGAGGGCATGAAATGGTCCTTGTTGTTTGAGCATCACAACCACCCTCAGAAAGAAGGGCAGAGGATTATGTTAGTTTGGAAATGACAGTTTTCCCTCCTTGCCACAATTTATAAAGAGTTTTACATCTCTAGGATGAAGGGAAGGTGTGCAATGCTTCCCAAATTCTGGCCCCTCCAGGGCTGTTCCTCTCTGTCCCTCAGGGTACCCTTGGCTCCACGGGGAAGTCAGCTCCTGCACTGGGATTTGTTCTATTCATGGATGATTCCCTCTATCCCTCCACCTCACTCCTCTTTCCCTTCAGCTCAAGGCACCTGGATTCCTTCATATTTTAATTTCCTAATGACTTTTGGATTCTACCAGCACAATGCCAGAGAGTCTCACCAGGGACAAGTCGAAACCTCATCCCGGCTTCCTCCCCTCTCTCCCAGCAACTTGCAGATGGTGATGGAGCTTTCCTGGCTGAGAGACACCAGTGCAACAGGGAAAGCATCCTAAGCAGTTTGTTCAACCAATCTGCTGGGAATTCAGCATCGGAAACCTGATTTTTCAGGGGCTACAGGTGTCTCAGGTACTGCAGGGCAGCTCAAATGTCACTGAGTGCCCACATCCTGCGTGGGCAGCTGAATCATGCACCCATGGCATAGACATCCACATCCCAGGTGGGTGTTTATCCCACAGAAACCCATCCAGACAGTCAATGAAGTGACTCATCAGACCACAGGGAGGTCTCTGATTTACGGGGAGGTGAATCACTGGCTGGGAATATTTGCCAGAGATCCATAGGCAAGAGCCTAAAGACCTGAACAGATAAAAAAGCTGTAAGCACCTAAAGAGAGGTGAGATCAATTGTGGCATCCCACCTTGGGAAATGCACCTTCCCAGGACAGATCCCAGGGAATTCCTGCCCCTGTGCTGTAGCTGGTGGTGTGCTGAAGTGAGCCTGATCCTGTTCCCCCAGGCTGGCTTACGGAGAAGGGGAGAGGTGGGCATGAAACCCCAGACCTTAACCTACAGAGGAGCTCAGAAACATGATTTTGGGTCCTTCCTGGCCACCAAAACTATGGATTTATTGTTATTTCAAGGCATAACAAATAATCCAGCCTTTACAAAGGTACCCTGACCACACTCACCATTGGTAGAGACTGGATGGACTCATCACTGATATAATTCAGTCATCACGTTCTTGCTTTATATTCTGCCTTATGATGTTTTCTCACTATTTATTCCCCTCTCCAATCCTTGGTTAAACATGGAATTCTCACTGATTAATACCAAGGATTATCCCAGCTTCTTTGGTCAGTGCTGGGTTATAGTCAAGTTTTTCATCCTTGGCTTCCTCCATTTTGCCAGCACACTACATTTTTTGCCTCATATCCTTCAGATTTCCCCATGGCTGGAGGCAGGTGGATTTAATGCACAGCTCTGGGCGTAGGACATGCTGCTGGAGGGTATGGGATGGCCATAAATCCTGAAAATTCACATCAGCATTAGAAGAGCACACTTTGGGCCAAGGTCAAGAAACCCTTGGCTGAGAACAGAGGTGGGAAAAGAGAATTAAAAGCACAAAGAGGTAGAAACGAGCAAAGAAAAGCCCAGTCTGATACCCAGAGCCAGAAGAGAGGATGGATGAGGTGTGTTTTGGCTGTGACACCACGGGCAGGCCGATAAATAAAAACCCTGTTGTTTGTTTGGTTGGTTGGTTGGTTGGTTTTGGTTTTGGTTTTTGGGGTTTTTGTTTGTTTGTTTTTTGTGGCCCAACCCTTTTTTCAGTAACGCATTAACACCTTGTTTGCCAACCATCCCATCACTTCCCAGCCTGTGCAGCCCCTGGTGGGGATGGGAATCCATAAATTTCAGGGAAGGAAGGCATGAGGCTACAAGGGTGTGGCAGCAGTGGTCCTCGGGTGAAGTGGATGTCCCAAGTAGGAGGAATTAATCACTTGTCCCGCTCCATGGATGGCAAAAAACAACCACGAGACCTCCTCAGCCTGGATACTGAACTTTTAGGAAGCAATTTTTACTCTACTTTTTTTACAGCGTCTTTCCTGACAAATACATCAGCAAACAGTTTTGTAATGCCCCCATCTCCTCTCCATCTCCATCTCTGCACCGATGCATCCAAATAACCCAGGTCCTCCAATATTTAGGCCCTGAGCTCATTCAGACTTTCACTACAGGACACCAAAAAGTCCCGGGATCTCTCTGAGAAGAGGACAGGGAGATGCATTTCGGCGTGAGATTTGCAGTTTGATGAGCACAAAGCCATTTTGGTGAGGTTTAAAACTCACTGATACCACATCTTGTTATAAGATCTGGGGTAAAACTCAGTGTCATAAATCCGTCTGTTATCCTGAAACTCGGGATCGTGGCATCCTGTGCAGGGGTTAAAACAAACCAAAACACCCCAAAAGAGGGACTTTCTGCCATCTAGGGGTTGTGTTTTTCAATTGCAATCTGGACTGAAAAAGGAAAACCGTAATTCCACCTCTCTTGAATCTGTGCATGTAAATATGTGAGTATATAAATACGAATAAACATCCTTTCCAAAAATAAGTTTCAAAAGGCAAGAAGTCGAGAAACTCCCTTTTTTCCTGTGAATTTTCAGCAAGAAACCGCATTTAATTTCTGTTTTACTGCAACATCTCAGCATTGTTTGTGTTAGAAATGTGCTGGATAAAGCACATGAGAAAACACTGTTTATTTTCCATTTCCTGATGGGGAGGAAAGTTTATAGACAAATCCACAAAAGAGGAGGGAGAAAAGCAAGAGATCTTTTGATTTTTTTTTCCTCTATTAAACTGCAATTCGTGTAAGATAGTACCATTAGCATCACACATTTTTATGCCTAACACCCACAGCTCAGCTCAGCCTATAAAAGAATTCAACTTGTGCTTAAAAAAGCAAAAAAGTGATTTGATATTTTAACAGTGGCCCACTCTTCTCTGCTTGGGCATTGTGCTGAAGGATTTAAAACCTTAATAAGCTAATAGCAGAATAATATTTTAATATTTAATATTTCATTTCTGTGCTACACAAATGGAAAAATTATATGAGTTTCTTTTTTTGACGATGCCCTGGAGAGCCAGGACAAAGGGGGATGGCTTCCCACTCCCAGAGGGCAGGGTTAGATGGGATATTGGGAAGGAATTCCTGGCTGTGAGGGTGGGGAGGCCCTGGCACAGGGTGCCCAGAGAAGCTGTGGCTGCCCCTGGATCCCTGGACGTGTCCAAGGCCAGGTTGGATGGGGCTTGGAGCAACCTGGGACAGTGGGAGGTGTCCCTGCCCATGGCAGGGATGGAATGGGATGATTTTTAAGGTCCCTTCCAACCCAGGCCATTCTGGTATTCCATGATTCCATGAAAATCCACCATGCTCAGTTCATGACTGGTCCCAGTTTCCCCAATTCCATCGCATGTTGCTCAGACTTTGCCATCTTACCTGGCTGATAAGGATCCAAAATTTGGAAAGCACATGAAAAAATTTGCCAGATTTTCATTGCATTTCATTTCTCTGCCAGAGTGGCAACCGAAGGAAGGAGCGCCCGGAGTCAGACCCAAACTGAGGCTCTTTGGCCCAGTTTTGTGTCTCCAGACTTTGTAAATGGGAAATGCCCAGGGGAAAATGTAAAGAGATGGTAAGGATAAAACAATCTTTTCCTGGTAGCTGAGCCATGGGAGCATCCCTAGCCTGGAGTCAGCCTCAGCTGATGAAATCCTTGGGTTTAACGTTGTAGGACACCAATCCTGATCCAGAATTTTCTGAGAGTCAGTTGGATTGAGGGCACCCCTCTGGGGAAGGGAGAGCTTTTAAAAGCCTGGAGATGGCCAGACTGGGCCCCTTGGCTTTGTGAGGTTGCCACCATTGTTGGCATCATTGTTTGTTGACAGAATGCACCTGCAAGTGGCACATCTGGGATTCCTACGACCCTCTCTGGGCTCTGGATGAGGTTGGACCCGGAGGTGCCTTTGCTTCCCCTTCACTCCCGCATTTACTTTGGGATTTGTCAGAATTCTTCAAAAACTGTATTAGAAATATCTACACCCCCTCACTGCCAGAAGGACACTGAGGGGCTGGAGCGTGTCCAGGGAAGGGAACGGAGCTGGAGAAGGATCTGGAGCACCAGGAGAGGCTGAGGGAGCTGGGAAAGGGGCCCAGCCTGGAGAAAAGGAGGCTCAGGGGGGACCTTGTGGCTCTGCACAACTCCCTGACAGGAGGGGGCAGCCGGGGGGGTTGGGCTCTGCTCCCAGGGAACAGGGACAGGAGGAGAGGGAACAGCCTCAAGCTGTGCCAGGGGAGGGTCAGGCTGGACATCAGGAGGGATTTCTTCATGGAAAGGGTGCTCAGGCATTGGAATGGGTTGCCCAGGGAGGTTTGGAGTCCCCATCCCTGGAGGTGTCCAAGGAAGGCCTGGATGTGGCACTCAGTGCTCTGTGCTGGTGACAAGGTGGGGATCGGGCACAGCTTGGACTCGATGATCCTGGAGCTCTTTTCCAGTCTGAATTATTCTTTGATTCTGTCTCTTACTGTTTTATCCTGGCAAGCAGTCATTTATGAGATGCAAAACAGCTCCCACAGTGACTCCCACCACCCCACAGCCCATGGACTTGTGCCCTGGATCACACCTGGGGTGGAAGGGGATGTTTCTCTCACCAGAGTGTAGCAGGTGACAGGAAGAGGTAGGAAGGCTGGGATTCTGCTTGGATCGTGCCTGGATATTTCAGGATGCTTTCTTCAAAATGCAAAAGCTTCAGTTTAACCACAAAGTGCAACAGGAACAATCCTCAGCCTCTCCAATGTGCCCCCAAGATGGGATGCCCCTTTTCCACCCATTTCTAATTGGGATTTCTCCTGCTGAAGTCATCAGAGGCTCATTATGCAGCGAAGCAGAAACCGATTTACCTTTATTACGGCAGAGTTCTGCGTTTCTCCATGAGATCACAGTGGGATGGCACCATTCCCTTCCCTTTTTTGTGTTGTTAGCCTGTAATTGTGCAGGGGATGGCTTTGAAACCCTGGCAGCCGAGCAGGGGCGTGGGTGGCATTGAGGAGTTTGGGATGCAGCCCCTTCCCAAATCGACTGGCAGCAGGTTGGCCCAAACCCTTTTCAGAGGTGACTCAGAGAGCCCCGAAACACAGTGGGGGAAACAGAACACCACAATGCATCTTTTAAAGCCATTGGAGGAGTTCAATAATGGCTTCGTGACTCCAGCCAGCCTGCCAGGCTGTAGGAGGATGTTTGGGACACTGTGGAGCAGGAATTGTTGGCAGAAGAGCTGGGAAAGAAGCGGGGTTTGGAGGAGGGAGCTCTGTGCTGGGAAATCAAACAGGGCTGAGTGGGTACAGGATTTTCCCACCTACGCGGAGCAGGGATGGGTCTGAAACCAACCCAAACACCAGGCAGGGCCCTTTGCCAGGAGGCAGTTTGGATCAGCCAGTTTGGATCAGCCCCCCCTGATGCAGAGGATGTGACCATATGGGTCAGGCAGGACAGGGCCAGTTGGTTTTGGGGGTGGAAAAGAGGTCTTGGTACCATTTAGGTTATGGGAGACACGAAATCATAACCTCCGTGTGCTGTTTGCAAGGAAAACAAAACAGAGTCACCTCAAGTTTATGTAAGGACCAACCTGCAGAGGTGGTTTTTAAATGAGTCCTTGGAGGTGCGTGAGGCTGGGATTTAAAATGCCAGGAAAATGGAAGTGCAGGGTCCAGTGTAAAGGCAGAAATCCTACAGGGCAAGAAAGGCAGTTTAATAAGTGAAGCAAAGCTGTGTGTGCAAGCAAAGAGGAATGAGAATCACGGAATCATGGAATGGACTGGGTTGGAAGGGACATTAAAGCCCATCCAGTTCCAACCCCTGCCATGGGCAGGGACACCTCCCACTATCCCAGGTGGCTCCAAGCCCATCTAACCTGGCCTTGGACAACAAAGTCCTCTGCTCTGTAGAGCATCACTTTCACCTCGAGTCTCTGGCCAAAAGTGGCAAAATAGGACAAATTATTAGTGCAGCTTGGAATGGAGGGATATGGAGAGCACTGGCCCAGCGTTTCTGGGTTTCAGGGGTTGTTTTCAAACTCGTGCTCACAGTTAACAGATCACTTCCTATTGTTCCCTTAGTCTTTCCCATGATTCTATTCAAACCAAGGCTATTCCCAGGATTTTTCCTAGGATCTCAAAGGGTTACTGCAGAGCTGCACTCCTGTGTCTGCACTCAGTGCCTAAATCATCCTTTCCCCCACTTTATTTTCCAAGGCACACGGGGCGGCTCTGGAGTTGTTTATGTTGTGATTAACGCCTGCAGAGGTGGTGTTAAGACACGTAAGTTCAAAAGCCTGGAGGAAGAGGAAATTTTACATTCCAGCTTTGTGTTGAAGCCCAAACTTTGCAGCAGAGGAGCCAAATGCACTTGGTAAATCATTTTGGTGGTTTGGTCTGCGGGAACAAAGGGAATTCCTTATGGAAAAGCCCTTGGAGCAGTGAGTCCTGATGGGACAGTTGTGAGCACAAGAATTGTTAGAGTGCACAGGACTCCCCCCAGAAAAGGACATGGGAGGCAGATAGCTGGAAATACCCAAAAAGAGGATGTTTTGTGCTGCTGCAGGGTGTTTTAAGCTCAGTTGCTGCCACCTTGTTCGTTTTACAAACCCTATTAACCACCAGGAGCAGCAACCAGTGACAGAGCAGTGCAGGACTGGGGTCTGCCCCGAGGTGGCCAAGCTGCTCCTCCTCTTGCCCAGAGAAGCTGTGGCTGCCCCTGGATCCATGGAAGTGTCCAAGGCCGGGTTGGATGGGGCTTGGAGCCACCTGGGATAGTGGAAAGTGTCCCTGCACGTCTCCAGCCTGACACCAGAAGTGTTCAGCAGTTTTTTTCAACAAATCAAGGAGTTCAATACTGTCAGTGGTGTTTTCTGTCCCAGAGCCACCTTCACTTAAATTAACAACAGTCATTAATCACTCTCGCCATTGGTGCATCCCAAGGGACATCGCTGCACTTTAATTATTCCCATGCTTACAGAAGGATAAACAGAACCCTCACTCTGAAAAATGGCACAAAAGCCACGTGGGAAGACGCTGGGAAATGTGGGAATAGGTTCTGATCCTCTGCAGTCTCCAGTCTCCAGCTCAAATCCTACATTATTGTCATAAAAATCACATTTCACTCCACGTAGTGCAGAAGGAGTGACAAAGGGATGGCAGCAGTCACAGTCAGAGCCATGTGTGCCCTCTGCCTTCTCCTCAGAGCTCAGAGGGGTGCTCAGAGCGCTGAGAGGAGCAGGAGAAGACAAACCTGGGCTTTTTATTGTGTTTTACCCCCGTGAGGAAATCCAGGCTGGGAAAGGAGAAAATGGGAAATCTCAGTCCCCCCACAAGGACAGTGCCAGCAGTTGCTTTGCCTTCAGATCCCCCAGGTGACAGGCACCGAGAAGGAGCTGGGTGACAGCTCTGGGATCACCCCCTTGAATCACGGAATCATGGAATATTTAGGGTCAGAAGGGACCTTAAAGCTCATCCCACGGGCAGGGGCAGCTTCCCCCAGGGGGATGAGTGAAGGTTGGATTTCTCCAGCAGCAGCTACCTGTGACCACGGATTGCCATGGATTGACCATTGCTGCTCTTCCCACCTTCCCTCTCTGAGGTGGAGCCACACAACTGTGCTTGGAGCCCTCCCCACCTCTCACCTCCACCAGCTCCCGCTGCCAAATTTGCACAAACATCCTCATCTCCCACCCTTCCAGCTCCCTGCTCCAGCTGGCGTGCAAGTGCCAGCTGGGATTGGGCAGCCAGGGAAACACATGGCCATACAAAGCCCTTAATCTCTGCAGAACTAAGCCAAAATTACTTTGATGTATTGGCTCTTAAATTGCTGCCTTCAGTGCTCACGGGAGCTTTTCTTCTTATCTCCTCAGCAAAACGTGCGAGCAGCTCCTGACCACCTCTGTTCTCTGCTTGAGTACTCATATCCTCCTATTTTTTTTTTCCCCCCTGAATCTTCTTACAGATGTTTTCCCAGGTCTCTCAGCATTTCCATATCCTGTTTATTTGCTGCTGAAGGTGCGGTGCTGCAAACAAAATCTGTCTCTGCAAAGAAGGGAGGGGCAATAAGAAATGAGCTGTAAATTAAGAAAAGAAGTGAACTTTTGCCAACTACAGGGAAAAAAAGCCGAAATGTTGAGGTCCTTCAGTCTGGAAATGTTTCATTTTGATGTTCTAAACCCACAAGAGAAGCTGTGGCTGCCCCTGGAAGTGTCCAAGGCCAGGTTGGATGGGGCTTGGAGCAACCTGGGATAGTGGAAGGTGTCCTTGCCCATGGCAGGGGTGGAATTAGGTGATCTTTAAGATCCCTTCCAACCCAAACCATTTTGGGATTCAATAAATACAGAATACAACAACATAATAAGCATTTAAACCAATGTTGTAAAGCTTAAAATATTGATATGTCCCATTGAATGGCTGCCTTTTGATTTTGAGTGACTCCAACTTATTCTCATCAAACCCACAATCAAAATGCTCCCTGAAAACACAAATACCCTCAGAAAATAACACAGCACCAGGATGTTTTCATCAGACCTAATTTCAGCCTAGAAATGTTAAAAAAACGTGTCCTTTCTCACCCTAATTATTGAACAGTGGAAGTAGCAGCAAAGATGAATTCGCTTTACTGAGTTTTATGATGTTTTAAATGAGGAGAAAAAGATTTTCCCCGTTTATTTATTTGCTGGTCTGAACTTGCAGAAGTGATGCTTCCACACAGCAAAGTGAGCCCCTTTCATGTTCTCAACTCAGGGAAACTGAGGCAGCAAGCACAAACTTATCCCCAAACCCATTGAATAAATAAAGAGCAGGATGAATCAAAACCCAGAGCAGCAGTGCTCTGCCTTCATTTAGCACAGAGCATGATCAATTTGCAAATGCTCCTGATGGAAAAGACCTACTGGGTCATTTTGCAGGCCCCTGTAAGCCCAGGCTTTTTCCCTGCCATGTGCTGGAGACAAAAGTGCTTTATACAACCCCTACATTAAAATAATTTAAGCAGGAGGACTTCTCTCATTTCCTCTGGGGGAAACAATTCTGCAGCTGAAGAGATTGCAACATTAGGAAATATTTCCTGACGTCCACGGCTTCCAGAATCTGTTGATATATTATTAATAGAAAGGAAAATAAATATAGGTATTAATGCCAGCAGACACTGTCTGCTACTAATAGCTGTTAAAGTAATATATTCCCCTTGTTTTTAGCTCTTATTAGTCTTTTTGCAAAGGGTTACAAGACCCTTATGCATCCATTAGCCAGTCAGCCATGTGAAATTAATGTGGAGCAATTTTCATAAGCATTACTCAGAACTAATAATAATTAAGCATTATTTTCTGCTCAGATAACACAGAAAATAAAGGCTGACTTTTATGCCAAGATGGGTTTGCATTAGCTTAAGGTAGATGAATTAATTCTCATTTACAAGGCTTCTCTGCCAGCTAGCCAGAAAATATCAAGGTAATTAAAACCAATTTGTGAGGTTCTGTCCCATTGCACATTCACTGGGTTTTATCACTGCTGCAAATGGCAGGTGCTTTTATGCAGAGGTGGGACACGAAGGGGACTTTGCTGCCTCTCTCCTTCCCCATCACCTCTGAGAAAAGCTGAAAGCTCCTTGTGAACAGCAGGACACATTCGCAGTGCTGGGGATCAATAAGGGATCATGTGCAGGGTGGAAGGGTGTGAAGGACCAGCTCAGTCCCTGCTCAGGTGGAGCTCTCAGCAACACAGGAAAAAACACCTCTAATAGAGGGGGAAAATTCTCTTTCCTTTTGCTTTGCCATTGACTTGCACGGGATTAATTTTGATTGATTATTAGACTGAGGGGTTTTTGTAGGCAGCATTTTCTGGATAGCTCCAAAGCATTTCACAGAATCCTAAAATGGTTTGGGTTGGAAGGGACCTCAAAGCTCATCCAGTGCCACCCCCTGCCATGGGCAGGGACACCTTCCACTATCCCAGGGTGCTCCAAGCCCCGTCCAACCTGGCCTTGGACACTTCCAGGGGTGGAACATCCACAGATTCTCTGGGAAATCTCTTCCAGTGCCTCAGTGGTTCTGTCCCAGAGGTTTGACAGCACCTGAGCAGGGGCTGAGCTCTCTGAAGGTGCTCTTAGTAGAAATAAAACCAGTTAAAATTAGACTAAAATAAATTAGTCCAGCTAATAATCAGCTGTAAGATACACTAACCCGGAGTTATCCCACAACAATTAATGGTAATGAGCAAGTGAACATCTTCCTCTGGGTTTCAGCTTTCCAAGGGGATCAGCACCTTCAGATGCCACATCTTCACTTGGCATCTGAGCTTAGCAAACAATCGAGCTCTGTGTGACCCAGCAGTGTGGGAAATCTGTGTTTTCCAGAGGATTATGGCCCCTCTTGCCCAAGTCCTGCCTCCTTCCTTTCATTTCTCCACCCTCTGCCTCACTCCCTATCTCATTGTGACATCTCCTGTTGGTGCCTGTGT
Organism: Pachycephala philippinensis; assembly: GCA_013397055.1. Lineage (NCBI taxonomy): Eukaryota > Metazoa > Chordata > Aves > Passeriformes > Pachycephala > Pachycephala philippinensis. The sequence continues at coordinate 88,999 of VWZT01005650.1, read as the reverse complement.
CCACATCGGTGACACGGAGCAGGTTGGCCTCAGAAAGAAGCATAAGGTGGCAGTTCTGACTTTTATTTTCAAAAATCTCCTCTCAGGGTAATTTAATTGCTATTAAAGAGGTGAATAAAAGGAGACAATACTCCAGGAACACCATCTATGTCCCAGCCCTGGAACGAGCAACCCTGAGGTGTGATCCACTGTCCACACCCTCAGTGAAGAAAGGTTTTCCCCTTATGGCTGTTTGCTTCTCGATCCAGCCGTGGTAGCTGTAAACAGATGTTAAAATCCTCAGGTTTGGGTTCCCTCCGCTGATGATGCCGACCTGGAACCACTTCATGGTGTCCCAGTAGCTGCAGACCAGAGGTCCCCCGCTGTCCACCTGTGGCAGAAGAAGGAATGTTACTGCTGGGTGAAACCTCAGCTCCCTCAGAGCATTTGCTTCACACAGGCTGAGTGGGAAAATCAATGTCTGTCTCAGGTTCATGAGGATTTGGGGAGGAAAAAAAAAAGGGAATTTGGATTGAAAATTTCGCAGCTCAGCCCTGAGATCCTGCAGAATAAAGAGGCACAGAAGGCAGGAGGAAGAGATCAGTACCGAGCTCTGGCTCGATGCACTGCCCTGTCACTCCCAGCCTTTTCCACATGCTCCCGTGGCCCCAGGAGGATACCTGAAACCTGTCAGCAAGAGACAACATCCCAGAGAGAAAAGGAACATTTGCTGTGACTGCTCACTCACTCCTTGCCTTCTCCGCAGAGCTGCTGCACGGAGGTGCTGGGTACCTGCCACTGTGAATTTTGGGGGCTGGCAGCCAGAAACTGGGCAGGAGATGAACAATAATCCTGACAAATCCTTCTTGAAGCCACAGTCACTTCCCTGAAAACTTTCCTGCTGCTGCAAGGGCAACCTCCACTCACCCAATGTGGGAGAGGCTTCAAATGCAGGTTGCAGCCGCCTCAAAAAGAGGAATGTTCTCCTGTTGGCTGCTGTAGCTGCAACACCAAGGAAACATCCAGCTCTGGAATCTCTGGACACAAGCCCAGGGAGAAGAGAAAGCAGCACAAAATCCACCCAAGGCAGGTGCAGCACTTTTCTGGGGCCAGACTGGGAGAGCTGGGGGTGTTCAGCCTGGAGAAGGCTCCAGGGAGACCTCAGAGCCCCTTCCAGGGCCTAAAGGGGCTCCAGGAGAGCTGGAGAGGGACTTGGGACAAGGGATGGAGGGACAGGACACAGGGAATGGCTTCCCACTGCCAGAGGGCAGGGTTAGATGGGATATTGGGAAGAAATTGTTCCCTGTGAGGGTGGGGAGGCCCTGGCACAGGGTGCCCAGAGAAGCTGTGGCTGCCCCTGGATCCCTGGAAGTGTCCAAGGCCAGGTTGGATGGGGCTTGGAGCAGCCTGGGCTAGTGGAAGTTGTCCCTCCCCATGGCAGGGAGTGGGACTAAAGGATTTTTTAGATCCTTCCAAGCCAAACCAGTCTGTGATTCCATGACACCTTCAGTGCTGTGCAGCCCCTGCTATAAATAAGTTTTCTTCCACAGTGGGTTTGAGTCTTTTTTTCACCCTTTCTCCAGCACTTGTGGTAAACAAATTCAATACAAATCCACTTCCCAAGACAGCAAACTTTACTGGGAAATGTTGTCCTTCCCTGTTTGCACACTACTTTGGGAAACATCTTTGTCATTAATGGATGAAACCCCTTCTGCCAGCAGCTACCCTGAGCTAACACACATTAATTAACGAGCAAGGAAGGGGCTGAAGTTCCCTGTGCAGCTCATCAGCACTCGCTGAAGTTTATGGCTGAATTCCCACTCCAGTAGCCGGAGGGCCCTGGTCATTAATATTCTTATCTTCTTTTCTTCCTTCTTTTTTTTCAGTTAGTATTCAGTCAGGAGGTAAAAATTAAGATAAATGCAAAGGAAATGTTCACAGAATCACAGAATATCCTAAGCTGGAAGGGGCCAACAAAGAACAGAGACTTACAAACTCATTTAGGCTGGAAAAGACCTCTCAGGTTGTTGAGCCCAAACATAAAATCAACGCTGTTTGTTGTTATTATAGCGACATCCTTGCACCTCAACCACTGCTGCTGGACCCTCCTCAGACTCAGCACCTAAAGACGCTTCCCAACCCCATTTCAGCCAGGAATTCCTGTGAAAACCACAGAGGTGCCCTTGCAGTGACCTTGGAGCCGCGCATCGCAGGCATCCTTGGTGGTGGCACCCTGTGGGGATGAGCGAGCATCCACACACAATTCCAGCACCGGGGATTTCACCGCGGATCCCCTCGGGGCAGGAGCAGGCCAAAGGCATTATCCTGGCGGCGAGAGTGATGCCTTCCGTTTTAGCTTTTATATTTTTCAGATTCTGCATTCCCAGTGTGTAACTCTGCAGTGTCCTGGAGCCTGGGAGCTGCTGCTCTCTCATGCTGAGACAGACAGAACAAAGCCTCTCCAGGCTGCTCTCCAAGGACACCCAGCCCGGCCTAGGCCCAAAATGTGTAACCCAGCATCTTGAGAAGGGGGGCAAGCTGAGGGGAAATTCCATCATTAGCTAAAGTTTAATTGGTGAAATTGGGTTGAGATGCAAATGGACCAAAGCTATAAAAGTGTGAAGAACTCGTGACTCGGGGTCCATCTTGGGTGCAGCCTTTGGCCTGCCCAGGGTGTGCCTCTGAAGGCCTTTCAAACAAATATCCACCTTTATTCCCTTCCTCCTGTCTGTCTCTGTTTCTAGGTTGGCCTCTTTAGGCATCAAGAGGAAGGCGCTGGGAGCCTCCCACCCGGGGATAATGAGCAGAGTCTGCAGAGTGGGAGCCCGGGATGCTCCATGCTGGAATTTTTTCCCAGCAGGAAAAAAGGAGATTTTCAGCACCGGCCAAGGCCCTGAAGGGATCGGTTTCAGCCTCCAATTTGGAGGCTGTTCACACTTGTGAAGGATCTTCCTCCCCGAGGCATCGGAGCACCAGTGGATTCCCGATGCCTGGTGACGCTCCCCGGGGGAATTGTCTCATTGCCTTTCAGAGCTGGGAAAGCCGTGGCAGGTGAGGGATGAGATCCGCATGAGGCAGAGCCGCGATCCCCGTTTAAATTCTGCCTCACACAGTTTTCCCCTCTCAGATCAGATCTTCTCTTCCCCTCTTTCCCCCTTTAACCACGTCCATTTGGTTCCCTGCCTGGTTGGTGGGGAAACGGGGATGTGTCTGCAGGGCCTGGGGGATCAGCGATTTAAAACTTGGGCAGAAAGGGGGTTCAGGAATGTTCTGACAGCCCAGGCAGCAGCTGCAAATCCATTTCCCTAATCCACAAGCCCTGGGACCCAAATCCTCCTTCCGATCCCTTTCCACATGGGCTGAGCTGCTCTGCTTCCTGGGTGCTACTTCTCACACGCTGTTTCTCTTAATTTCAGCTATTTAATGCGAGGATTTTATCACAAAATGGGCCAAATCATCCTCTCCGTGTGATAATCTCGCTCACATAATTACAGCAGCAGCCCAGATGAATCAGGAGCCTGGTTTTTATAGAGCTAAAGATGGAGAAAATAAACCCAGTCCCTGGACACTTCTGAATATCCCTGTATCCACCTTAAACTCTCAGGAATGCCAGCCCAAGGTTTTCCATCCTTGTGTAGGAGAGGGTGTGGGAGGAGCGAGTTTTTGAGTGCTGGGACAATTATCTCAGCTCTGTGATGCTTCCAGTAACGCTAATTTAATGAACGCTCAGGTTAACGACTCTGAGGATCGAAGAATTATTAAATGCTGCTTTTTCAGGCTCCTGTATCCTGGTGGTGAAACACTCCTGGTCAGCAACAAACACCAGATACCTGCTCCTGCTTTTTCCTCTAAGTGCCAAGTTTCTGGATAGACAAAAATCGCCTAAAAATAGCAGCTCTGCTCCTGTTTCATGCTTCTTGTCATCTCGAAGATGAGTGAAAAGCAAGCGCAACAAATCAGATCTGGTGCTGAATTCCTGCCTTAAACATGTTAATCCTCCCATTAGGAGAGGTGAAAGCAATGATACATTCACTGATAAATAGCTGTGGGTTGTATAAAATCTGTCACTGCCTAACAAGGTGCTTTGTTCACTGAAGCTGACCAAAAATGTCATCTTTTTCACTCTGGCCAAAACCTTTT
>VWZT01005650.1:37333-84857 GCA_013397055.1 Pachycephala philippinensis | reverse complement strand
TTTTTTTTTTTTTTGTGAGCACCAGGATCCTTTCTGCTGCCTTTAGCAGGCTTCAGATCAAAAGTGTAATCTCTCTTTTACATTTGTATTTGCGTCTGCAGCACAGTCATTGATCAGAACAAACACGTTCAGCCACATAAATCTTCCGAGGTGGGAGAAGCTCTGGGGGTGGGAGAACGACTCATCTGATCCTCATTAGGTGGATGCACAATCCCTGCGAGTCATCGCTGGTTTCATTTTCATGTTGGTGAGCTCTGTGCAAATTGGAGACAATCAGCACGGGAATAACAATGCTGGGAATAACAACAGTGCCCATCAGAGCTGCCCTGGCTGCTTTGGCAAACATCATTTGCCCAGTTGTTTCCAGCTGTCTTCAAAGTGGGAGGAAGGAGGTTGTGGCCAAGTTGATGTGCAGGTATCAAAAATGCACCAGCTAACACAGGGCAGCTGGATTCCTCTCACCCAAACCCTTGGAGAACCTTCAGCTCCTCTGTCCGTCCATCTCGTGGCTGGAAACTGGGAGGGGACAGCCCAAATCCACCCACTGTGATGTCAGCAGGGGCCATTTATTTGTGACCCTGCAAATGCTTCTGGCTGAGCCCCTGTGGCCCAGACTCCTGTCTCTGACTGTCATCTGCAGCAAGTGCTCAGGGGAGGAGAGCGAGGAACAGCACAAGTATTTACAGAGTTGTATTTACGTCCCAGTGGTTAATGGCCTCAGAGAGATCTCCATCCAGGAAATTACCTAATTGCTTTTTGAATCCATTTATCCCCGAGGATAAATACCCACAACATCCTGGTCAGCGACTCCCATGGTTTAATTACGTGATGGATGAAAAAACACTTCCTTCTCTTTGTTGTAGGCCTGATAAGACCATCTGACACCCCTCCTTCATGTGTTCGGAGCAGCAGTGACATGAGGACAGCTCTTGACTCCTCTCCGTGCTGCCCATGAGGTCAGAAATGTGTCACATCCTCATCAGGCATCTCTCCTACAAGCCTCAGTCTTGCTCTGCTGTTCCCTGTGCTGCCAGGAGCTCTTCCACGTCCCTGTTCATCCGCCCTGTTCCACTTTCCTCCTTTTCTAAAATTACCACTCCCTTCTCAGATGGACTGGACGGGAGTCACACACAGGGAGGCTCCCAGGAGCAGTGCCCTGGCACAACACCTTTATTTTGCCACTTATTCCTGTCCTAATAATTCCTAATGCTCTCGTTGCCCTTTTGACCTCCCCAGAGCCTCAAGCTGATGTTTTTGAAGGGCTGCCCACAGTTCTTCTGACATGGTAATAGCTAAATTAGAGCCTATTACAGCCAGCGTGCAGCTGGAATTGCTTCTCCATATATCCATTACTTTTTCTTTATCAATAACGAGCTGCAGCTGCTGTTTTAACCTCCAGACACTCGGAATAATGGGACCTGCTGCCCCTCTGCACAGCCACCTTCACTCTGACCACTTTGAAGAACGCTGTGGCATTGGCCAGCTTGGTCATCTTGGCATTTTCCTTCCTGGGACATCAAAATTCCATGCATGGATGCCAACACAACTCTCCTTGTAAGTTCTTTCTCTGTTCAAATCCCTTCCACTTCATGACAGCTCAGTTTCTCCAGGACCCTTTGGTGAGGAATCTCCTTACAAGAGTTTTGGGAATCTCAGAACAGGTTTGATGGTTGGATCACCCTCTTCCAGCTCAGCAAATCCTTCAAAGAATTTGGATGTGCCTGTGAGTCACAGCTTCCCCTCAAAGCTGTGCTGGAATGAGAAGCGGCTCCTCTGAGTCATCGCAGCCATTCCCCACTCCCAGGGAAAGCTGGGATTTTGTGTTCAGCTGGCTCCAGAGGAGTTCTGCTCCCCACCAGGCACACAGAGCCATGCTGGACCCCCAAACAGCTTCAGTTTGAGGGACCAAAAGCTACGACCCAGAGGAAGAAAGAAGAAAAGACACCCAACATCATCCTCATCATCATCCCAGGTTCTTGCATCGGGAATTAATTTTTCCCAGATTAAAAAATGAAGCCACCAGAGCCTGAATGTGCTCACTTGTCTGCCTGCACCATAAAATGATGAAGTGATGAAAGCCCTGTAAAATCATGGGAAACGTGTTCTGATTCTTGTGAGCTGGAATCAAAGGACCCTTCAGAGGAAAACTGAAGGGACTGCAAAAGCAGAAACACCTCTCCACTGCTTTGTTCTGGGGCTTCTCAGGACACCTTCCTGCTTAAAGCAATCTGTCCCTTGGGGAAAAAAAAAACCACCTCATGGTGGTAGCAATAGTTCAGTGATGGGAAATCCATGACAAGGGTGGGGAGTGGATCACTCTGTTCAATAGGAAACAGCCTCAAGTTGCACCAGGGGAGGTTTAGATTGAATATTAGGAAAAATGTCTTCACTGAAAGGGCTGTCCAGCCCTGGCACAGCTGCCCAGGGCAGTGGTGGAGTCACCAACCCTGGAAATGTTCAAAAAAGATGCAGATGTGGCACCCAGGGACATAGTTTTGTGGTGGCCTTGGAAATGCTGAATTATTAGTTGGACTCAATGACCTCAGAGGGCTTTTCCAACCTCAATGATTCTGTGATTCTGTTGTTAAGATACAATAATAAAGTACTTTTGTGCAGTTTATAATAACTTTGGACTGAAATGTGCATAGTTTTGACTCCTGCCCCCAGGGAACATTTGGCTGATAGGCAGAAGGACCTAAGAGCTCCTGTGGATGCTCCCCATCCCTGCAAACTGCAGCCAGACCAACATTTATCCACCTCTGTTCAGGCATTTTGAGCAGCCTCAGGGGCTGACCACACTATCCTGGTTTGTGCTCTTCTCCTTGAACCCATGATAACTACCTATAAAACCACAATTTTTATTGCCAGACCAGAGGGCTTTTCCAATTCTCTTTCACGGGTCTCCCTTGGCAGTTTTGGGGCCACGTTTGGACCAGCAAAAGGATGCAAGACCTTGTGAAAGGATGCCAGAGCTTTTTCCAGTGCAAGTGTCAGGCTCCCACGGCAGTCACTGGGGCGTGGTTTGAGGTGGGAGCAGGGGGATACCAGGGGATATCCTGGGATATCTAATAGAGAATTAAATGTAGGCCACTGTCCTGCCTTGGAGCCAAGTGTCTCCTGTGATCTTAACCCCTTCAGCTTGATTTCAGTTCACGGAGAGAAATAAACACACGTGCAGGGCTTGATCTCATTTTAACACAGATGCTTAAAACCACCTCAGCGACTCCCATCACCAGGGCTTTTTGCTCCCTGCTGATGGAAAGATGGTTCTGTAGATACTGATGGTTATATAAAAGACCTCCGTGAAATTGCTGGGAAAACCCCATAAAGGTTTGCACAGAAACTGCTGCTTCTGTTCCAGCTCTGTGGGGTGAGAGCCCTGAGCATCCCAGAGGCTGCGAAGGGGATTTTCAGAGATGGGACAATGGGGAATGGCTTTAACCTGCCAGAGAACGGGGTTAGATGGGATATTGGGAAGGAATTCTGCTCTGTGAAGGTGGGGAGGCCCTGGCACAGGGTGCTCAGAGAAGCTGTGGCTGCTCCTGGATCCCTGGCAGTGTCCAAGGCCAGGCTGGAAAGGGCTTGGAGCAACCTGGGATAGTGGAAGGTTGGAACCAGATGAGCTTTAAGGTCCATTTTGTACCCCAACCACGGTGTGATTTATGGCCAAAATCCACTCCTGCTGCAGGCTGTGGGAGGGGGTGGATACCTGGAGCCCAGGACTCACCTGAGCTGGAACCACCCCACTGCTCTTGGGGGTCACACAACGATTCCTTCCCCTGGAATCAGAGCAGGGCCTGGCCCCCCTCCACATGCTGCTGAACTGTAGGTGACCTGTGACTCCAGCTGAACACTCTCTGTCCTAATCACCACATCAGAGCTCCCCCACAGCCCCTCTGAGCTATAATTGGGCCATTTACTGAATTTTGCCTGGGCAGGGAAGGCACTGAAGGAGGCATTTGCTTTGTGAGCCCCTTATACTCTAATTATTGTTCAAGTTACCATTGCATCAGAGCCTAACAAAAGATGCTTAAGAAAGCAAGGAATGAGACGTCAATTGTGGTTCATGGGGTCATGGAAGAAATGTAGCACACAAAAAAATAATACATAGGCCATCTCCAGTGTCTGTTCTTTAGCACTTGTACCCCCTGAACATCCATTAATGTTAATGTTTATGACTAAATAGAACTATAAGTCAATTACAGCTCCTGGTAGTGTTAATTCCCAGCCAATCCATATATTTGTCTGCAGAACTCCCAGGGATCTGGGATAGAATAGATTTTTCTTTTTAAGGGAATGGATTATTTTTTTAAAAGTACAAATACTTGGGAGCTCTGCTATTCAATCTCCTTGAGTTATTAGAGGAATATGGTCAGTTATCCACAAATTAGGCTGGTCTGGTATGAGGGCAGCTGGTGAAATGTCTGAGCCTTTTTATTCATGGCCTTTCTACTCCTAGAATGGCCTCAAGCTGCACCAGGGGAGGTTCAGGTTGGACATCAGGAGGAATTTCTTCCACTATCCCAGGTTGCTCCAAGCCCCGTCCAACCTGGCCTTGGACCCTTCCAGGGATGGGACAGCCACAGCTTCATCTGTGCCAGGGTCTCACCACCCTCACAGGGAGCAATTCCTTCCTAATATTCTATGTAAATCTCTCCCCTTCTGCTTTAAAANGGAGCAATTCCTTCCTAATATCCCATCTAAATCGCTCCTCTTCTGCTTTAAAACCATTCCCCTTTGTCCTGTCACTGTCTGCCCGTGTAAAAAGTTGTTCCCTCCATCACAGTTCACAGATTTGGATCCAGACGTGGATCGTGTGGACTTACAACCTCGAGTCCAGCACCTTGCCTGCCTTAGCCTGGCCCTGGACATGAAAACACACATCCTGCTCCTCAGCAAATCCCAGGAAAGGTTCATGTAAGGCTTTTATCTCTTCTGTGTCCGGAGTTCCTGGGGCCACAGCTACTGGAGCAAACTCAGCATCTCCAGGGCTTGTTCCCTGAGCAGGAATCTGCCTTGCCCAGCTTCTGATCCTTCCTGGCCTCTCCACAGTGACTCCTGGGTGGCTCCTGATCCCTGCAAGCGCTGGAGCCTGGAAGTCCTCCAAGAGACAGCTGGGTGGCACAGACCAACACCATGCCCAGGGCTGCTCTGTCCCCATGACAGAGATGAGGATGGGAAGGATTTGGGTCTTTTGAAATCTGGTCTCACTCTCATCTGACACGAACGCTGCAATCCTTACAGACAATCACAGCTTGAGAGCCTGCACTGTCCACACTGCAGATGGACTGTCCACTTCTGGGCCCCTCCCTCCAAGAGAGACCTGGAGGGGCTGGAGGGTGTCCAGGGAAGGGAACGGAGCTGGGGAAGGGGCTGGAGCACCAGGAGAGGCTGAGGGAGCTGGGAAAGGGGCTCAGCCTGGAGAAAAGGAGGCTCAGGGGGGACCTTGTGGCTCTGCACAACTCCCTGACAGGAGGGGGCAGCTGGGGGAGGGAGAGTGTCAGGGTCTTTTCCCAAGGAAAAAGGGACAGGATAAGGGAAAACAGCCTCAAGCTGCACCAGAGGAGGTTTAGATTGGATATCAGGAAAAATTTCCTCACAGCAAGAGTGGTCAGGCATTGGAATGGGCTCCCCAGGGAGGTTTGGAGTCCCCATCCCTGGAGGTGTCCAAGGAATGAGTGGATGTGGCACTCAGAGCTCTGGGCTGGTGGGGATTGGTCAGAGGTTGGACTCAGTGATCTTGAAGGGCTTTTCCAACTTAAATAATTCTGGGATTCTCTCCAGTGGTCCCTGCTGCAGAAGAATCAGGTTCAGCTCTGTCCTGTCCCAGACCACGACCATGCAGCCTCCTATGGACAAGGCACCAGGTTTCTGACCCAGCCTAGTGAGGCCAAAAGTGCCCTCCCTGGCTTTAACCAGCACTTCCCAGAAAGCCAGGAAACCATCAAACCAGCAGCAAAACGCTTCCCCTCCAGCAAATCAGCAAAATCTGGTGGCAAGTGTTGTCACTTCTTTCATCCCTGAAAAGCGCCACCCCTACCCTCAGCTCTGGTTTTGTCCTGTTCTCTTTATTCCAGTTTACAAGACATTCCTGCCTGGCCAAGATCCCACTAAAAACAGGGAGATGTTGGATTCTGAGTGCTATCACCCGTGCAAAGCTCGTGTGCTTCCACTGCTTGGAAATCTCACATTCCTACTTCATTCCTCAGATGACTCTGACATTATTGTGGATCAAAATGGCTTCTCCATCAGCTTTCTGAATCCAGGACATTCATTTGTCTGGGAGCAAGCATTCCTGCTGTTTCACCAGCATCATTCACCCACAGAACTTCAGGCTGGGCTGGGCTGCACCTTCTTTAATCACGTTAATGTTATCCTGTGGCAGGTTCCTTTTTAAGATTTTTTGATTGAATTTAATGGAGGTGAAAGTCACTCCTTGAAAGGACTCAGGGAGAGATGTTCTCTGGCTAATCAAAAAACCATTTTGCAAAGCAAACTTCCCTCGGCTGCCCACAGTTCTTGTAGCCTCTGCCTCTCTCTCTCTCTCTCTGTCCTGGGTGCTGATTTAGTTCCTTCAGTGTGTAATTCCTACAGGATGGAGCTGTCCATCCATGTGTCTGCCCATCCAGCCCTCTCAAAACACATGGACACATCTAAGATGTGGCTGGATGGGGCTTGGAGCAACCTGGGATAGTGGAAGATGTCCCTGCCCATGGCTGGGGGTTGGAACTGGACGAGATTTAAGGTTCTGCCCAACCCAAACCAAGAAAACCATTGCCCGGTGCAGGAGGGAAATCTCAGTGTGGAACCAGAGGCTGCAGGAGAGCCCAGTCCTTGCCAGGCTCTCAGGAGAGGGGTTGGAAGTCAGATGCTATGAAAAACAAAGTGGTTTTTGGCTTCCAGACTTGGTTTGACACCAGGACAGCGATCCTGAGGGTGGAATGCGTTCTGAGGGCACAAGTTCTGAGTGAGTTTTGACTCATTTCGGTGTTTTTGTCAGCTCCCTCATATCAAATACCACTCAATTTGTAATTTAGCCTGAGAAGTCCCTCATTCTCTGTCACCAGCCCACTGCCACAAGATGTGACTCATTCTGGCACCCACAGACCAACCAGGCATATTTGGGTCAGAGCCAAGGCCTCACCTGAGAAAGGTTTTTAATATTTAAATTAAACACCCCCAGATTAAACTTCCCTCCCAATTCTTTTGCCTTGAACCTCCTGGACAACCACTCCTGTCTCCTTTCAGGCTGTGACTGGCCATGAAGCAGACCAGGAATGCTGATCCCTTTACCTGGCAGCCTCCTCCTCCTTGCTCTGTCTCAGCACACATCACGCTCCCCACGAGGTGTGGAATCTGCTTCAGGCATTTCTCCCTGTGGATGAGCTTCATCTGTGTTTTCTGCAGCACGTGGGATGCTGCAGCAAATGAGAAGAGAAGGATCAACAAAGCTGCAGGGCAGCTGGAGACTTCCCTTGGGAAGGATCTCAGCTGGATTCCTAAAGCACCTCAGGGCAATGGGGTCTCTGGGCAGAACTGTAGGGTTTTGGGGTCTCTGGGGCTTACAGGGGATCCCCAAGTGTTGGCAATTGTGTTTGTGCTCCTGAGGTTATCGCAGGATCCCAGAACGGTTTGTTTTGGAAGGGACCTTGAAGATCATCCCATTCCACCCCTGCCATGGGCAGGGACACCTTCCACGATCCCAGGTTGCTCCAAGCCCCATCCAGCCTGGCCTTGGACACTTCCAGGGGTGCCACACTGCTGGGAAACCCCCAAAGGGATGGATTATGCTGCTGGTGGTCTCGGTGATGACCTGAGATGAGCTGCACTGCACACCTGGGGTTTCTCACTCGTGGATTTTGGGAACTCAGTCTGAGGGGCTCTTCATGGGATCCTGTGCAAGCCCCTGCAGATCAAAGTCTGCTGAGCTTTCCCCAGAATTCTAATCTTAGAATTACAGAATCATGGGATAATTTACATTGGAAACAACATTTAAGATCACCAAGTCCAACCATGCCCCAGCACTGCCAAGGCCACCACTGCCCCATGTCCCCAAGTGCCACATCCACACAGCTTTTAAATCCCTGCAGGGATGGGGACTCCACCACTGCCCTGTGCAGCTGTGCCAACGTCCAACAACTCTTCCAGGGAAGATTTTTTCTCCTAATATCCAACCTAAACCTTGTCCTCCCTGGGGAGGGCTGCGAGGCCACGCCTCACCCAGGGGACTGGCTGTATCTTCACAAAGTGGCTCTCGGGATGGCAGCACAAAAAAGAAATATCTGCTTTGTTCTTCCCTTGGGATGGGAATACAGAAATCACAGCTGGCACCTGCAAGTGACGAAAAGACTGAAAATGTGCTGCGCTACTTGGAAACCCCACTGATTTCACCCACGTTTCTCTCTAAAGTGAACCTGAGTCTGAAGGATGAGGCTGAGATCTCCAGATCATTTGAAACTCACCCCTTCGTCTGTATTTCACTGTGCTAAATCCTCCCAGAACCTTCAGGAAACTGTGACTCAGTGACAAAATCTAAAAGATGGAAAGTTGTCACATCCCTTTTCCAGCTAAGGTGGAAGTGCCCAGAGATGAAAATGCTTTGGTGTAGGAATCTCCAGGGAGATGGAGCCCCTCTGCTCTGGAGCCAGGCTGGGAGAGCTGGGGGTGTTCACCTGGAGAAGAGAAGGCTCTGGAACAACTTTAGAGCCCCTTCCAGGGCCTAAAGGGGCTCCAGGAGAGCTGGAAAGGGACTTGGGACAAGGGATGGAGGGACAGGACACAGGGAATGGCTTCCCACTGCCAGAGGGCAGGGATGGATGGGATATTGGGAAGGAATTCCTGGCTGTGAGGGTGCTGAGACCCTGGCACAGGTTTCCCAGAGAAGCTGTGGCTGCCCCTGGGTCCCTGGAAGTTTCCAAGGCCAGGCTGGACGGGGCTTGGAGCACCCTGGGATAGTGGGAGGTGTCCCTGCCCATGGTAGGGGTGGGATGGGATGAGCTTTAAGGTCCCTTCCAACCCAAACCATTCCATGATCCTGTACCTTTTGGCTTTGCCCCTATCACACCATCACATCCCCCTCTCACCACACTCAGCTTCTGCTGGTTTTTTCCTGAAGCCTCTCCCAGGCAGAGGCTGGGGGGTGCCAGGGCTGAGCATGCTGACACCAATTTTTGGAAGCAGAATCGGTGTCAGCTGAGCCCACACAGAGGCACGAGGCCGATCCCTGGAGCTGCTCCGTGGATTTTGCACAGAGGATCTCGAGAGAAATCCTGCAGAGGGACTCTGCAGTGACCACTCTGTTCTAGGAACACATCACCTTGGTGAAATGGGAGAGTTTCACAACTCTAACAGGGTTGTGTGTTACTGTTGTGTGAGGAAAATGAAGCCTGAGAAGGCAAATGCAGAGTTTTAATGGAAAAAACAGCAATGCTTTGGAGCAGAATAGCAAGGGTTAAATGGAATATTCACTTACTGCATCCTGGGAAGGAGCACTCAAGCTCCAAGGCACCCCCTGCCCTCCCAGTCCTGATTAATTCTTTCCAATAATGACACAGCTCATTGGCTATTTAGTGACATTGGTTCAGGACAGACATTTTGGGTCACAATCAGTGCTGGGACTGCTTTCATTAGGGCTTAAACAAGATCAATTAGCAACAGCAATCTGCAGCTCTAAATGGGCAAAGGGAGGAGCGCCCAGAACCAATGAGTCAATCCAGCTCATGGAGGCATTAAACCAAAGACATCCCCAGACCTTCATTTCCCTTAGTCCAGACCACTTTAGACCCAGCCTAACTGGGGGAATCATCGAATATCCCGAGCTGGAAGTTACCCACAAGGATCTCACAAGGTGGGAAGTGTCCAAGGCCAGACTGAATGGGACTCTGAGCAACCTGAGATAGTGGACGGTGTCCCCTGTGGCAGGGGGTTGGAACAATATGAGCTTTGAGGTCCCTTCCAACCCTAATAATTCCATGATTCTCTGCTAATTTACCCATCAGGGTGGAGCTTGTCTTAATTTGGGTCCCAAAAAGAGGTCCAAAGTTTGGAGGCAGTGCCAAAATAGGTCCTAGGCTTTGCTCTGGGGGTCTGTGGGCGACTGCTTCTTGCCCTGAACAGGGAACTGGTGGATGTGCAGAGGCTGGGGGAGTGTGGATGTGTTAACCAGGGAGATGGGGAGTGGAAGTTTGTCTGGGAAACCCCTCATGGGAGGCAACACCCAATTTAAATGGATAAAACCCATCTTCCATTAGCACAGCACCTCACCTGCACTTGTGTTGTCCCAGCCAGCAGCCCAGCAGTGCTGCCACTTGTCCATGTCACACATGAAGGGCAGGCAGATGGGAATTTTCTCCTTGCTGAACTCGATGGGGTTGCTGAGCAGGATCAGGGCAATGTCATTTTCCAGGCTGGTTCTGTTGAATTCCTCGTGCAGGATCAGGCTGTCTGGTTTGTGCTGTTCCAGTGGGAGGCTGAGGTCAACTCCCCCCACTGCCACTGTCAGATCTGCTGGCCTGAAAAACAAAACAGGGCACGGTAAACGTGAAGCATTTGGGTTATAAAGGTTGGTGCCCCATCCCCCAGAGCAGGGCAGGGTGATGGCTTAGGCAGTTCAGCTATAAATATCCAAGGAATTCATCCTCACTCCTAGGCAGGGCTGATTCCCAGGGCAGAGAGGTGCAGAGGTAGAACGTGAATGCAGCCAGGTTATAAATAACCCAGTCCCTACCAAACAGATGGAATGGGCTGGATCTTTTGGATCTCTGAGCCCTGGGCTGGCTGCTCAGACCCTGCTGTCCCCAGCCAGCTGCTCCAGGCTGTGCTGCCACAGGTCATTTGTCACCGAGCAGTCTGGGCTCTCGGACCTGCCACATTTTGGAGGGGGCTCACAGAGGGCTGGACTCTGCCCCTGGGCACTGCATGGAGTTGATTTATCCAGAACTCAGTGTTTTAAAATCAGAGTTTCCATGAGGTGAAGGTGTTTGCTGTGTGAAAGCAAAGGTATTTTGGGGGTTAGGCTGAGCTAGAATGGAATACATCACCTTTTACCAGGTGCTGGAACAGGTGTGGATGCACCAGAAATGCCTGGGGCCATCAGAACAGCATCAGGGGCATTTATCCAAGGCTGCTCAGGCCATCCCTCAAAGTATTCACCTTCTGCTTCTCCTGGTTGTGCAGATCTCTGCACATTTCTGTGTTCAAAAATGGGCCTGTTTGCCCCAAAGGAGACAATCCCTGATTTCAGGGCTCAGTCACACAAATGTGGCACATGACCCCGAGGGAGGCACATCCTGCACCCCCCACGAGGAATGTCACCCCCTCACTGTGCCAGGGCTGCCCTCCCTCCCCTGGGGCACTCACAGCTCTTCTGCAAAGCAGTGGGCCACAGTTAAAATCCACAAAGCGCTGATGATGGTGCCTCCACAGATGTGCTTCCCGAGGCTCTGGATGCTCACGTGCCACGGGAATTCCCCGGGCTTGACGTGGGTCCCTGTGCCAATCCTCTTGCCAGTCTTCTGGAAGGACTCGTAGGACGGTCGGAGGCCACACCCTGGGGACAAAAAGGGACACGTGACATTCAGGTGACATTCAGCAGTGTCACAGCCTGTGCTGGGGAACAGCAGGGGCAGGACATCCCTGAGAGCTGAGAGAGAAATAATCAGAGAGTCATTGAAACATGGAATCACAGAATGCTGGGGTTGGAAGGGATTTAAAAATAATTTTTCCAACTCCATTCCAACTCCAACTTCCACTATCCCAGGTTGCTCCAAGCCCTGTCCAACCTGGCCTTGGACACTTCCAGGGATCCAGGGGCAGCCACAGCTTCTCTGGGCACCCTGTGCCAGGGCCTCCCCACCCTCACAGCCAGCAATTCCTTCCCAATATCCCATCTATCCCTGCCCTCTGGCAGTGGGAAGCCATTCCCTGTGTCCTGTCCCTCCATCCCTTGTCCCAAGTCCCTCTCCAGCTCTCCTGGAGCCCCTTTAGGCCCTGGAAGGGGCTCTGAGGTCTCCCTGGAGCCTTCTCTTCTCCAGGTGAACACCCCCAGCTCTCCCAGCCTGGCTCCAGAGCAGAGGGGCTCCAGCCCTTGGAGCAGCTCCATTGCTTCCTCTGGACTCTCTCCAGCAGCTCCAGATCCTCCTGATGTTGCACCCCAGGGCTGGAGGCAGCTCTGCAGGTGGGGTCTCAGCAGAGTAAAGGGTGAGAATGCCCTCCCTGGATCTGTTATTTGATCTCTCCCGAAGCCCCTGACATCCCTGTCACCTCCCCAAACCTAAACTCAGCCAAGCACTGCCCAGGCATTTGGGGTGGGAGGGACCATTGACCATTTCCCATGGGCAGGCGGGCTGAAATCCTTGTTTAGGGAGTGGGAGGTGCACCAGGCTGAGGCACAGGCCACGCCTTTATTCCCTCAGCAGAAGGAATAAGCCCAGGCCTGTTTCACTCACCCACATGTGAATATCCTTCAGCTCCTCTGCGCTGGAGAGAATGCTGAGATACAACAGCTGCCTGGACACTGCTGGTCAGGCAAGCCAAATAGGAGAGGGCAAGGAGCAGCATCTCAATCCATCCTGGAGCAACGCTATTGCACAGCTCTGGGAGCAGCGATGCCTCTGCAGAGGCCTCAGGACATCGGCCGCGTTCCGTGTCAACACAGCCCCGGGTGACATCACAGCTCCCGCTCCTTCCTGCTGGGGCAGCAGCTGGATGCTCCTTCCCAGGGCAAAAGGTTCGCTGAGGGGAAGCTCAGGGGTTTCCAAAAGGTTTGTGATTTCCTTTAGCTCTGATGGGACAGGGCTATGGATGCTAAAAAGCTTTAACAGAGAAGATTTCGGCTCTCAGCAGCAGTTTGTGAGAGCTTTGTTCTTTCTCATGCGAAACTATGCAAAACACGATAAAGTTTCCTGTAAACAGACTTTGCTAATCTTGCACCTGTGAATATAATTAGAATTGTTGTGATACCGACTAGAGAAATGAATGATGTGTGAATTGACCAATCACCCTGATGGGTAGGTAGTTAGAGGTCCACCACCTCTTGCCCTTTAGGAAAACACTGAAAGAACTAAACACATAAAAACCCGTCTTTTATTAATTAAATAATTCATTCCTTTCTGCTGACCACGCTCCTGTCTCTGAGTCCTTCATTGCCCTCCGGCACCGCCGACAGCGACACAGGGCAGAAGTGAAATTCCTGTCTGTGTCCCAGGCTAACCTCACAGGATAAGGCAATGGGGGATTTCATGAGCTGGGTGTTGAACCACCTTTGAGGACCTCAGGAGCTGGTCCTGCAGCAGCTTTCAACTGCAGCTCTGAAGCCTATCAGCATTTTCTGTTAATTTTCTCATTTCCTGTTCATTTTCTCTCCAGTTAGACCGTGCCTGGGGTATTGACTTGGGTGTACTTAAACAGCACCAGGAGAGTTGCCCCATCCCTGGAAGTGTCCAAGGCCGGGTTGGATGGGGCTTGGAGCACCCTGGGATAGTGGAAGGTGTCCCTGCCCATGGCAGGGGGTGGACCTGGATGATCTTCAAGGTCCCTTCTCACCCAAACCATCCCGGGATTCTGCGTTTGTAGGAGAAAGGAAAATATTTTTAAAATGCCAAATCAAAACTATCAAATCAAAACTATCAAATCAAAGATGTCAGTAAATAATTCTGTGGTGGCAAAATATTTTGGTGTGGGCCAATTGTAGCATCAACGGACCCGTGATGTTGATTTTTAGACCAACACCTCATTTCCATCAGGACAGGACTCAATAAAACCTCAGCCAGGCTCAGACTTGGGCATATCTAAAATAAGAGCTTTTCCCAAAGACTTCCCAGCTTGTTCCAAAACAATAACTACAGCACAGAGTAGGAGGGGAGGGAGAGGAAAGGAAGGGAACCAAGAGGCCCTTTATGAGCCCCCAGATGATTCAGCAGCTGAAATGCTTTGCCTTGGAGCACATCAGGAGTTATCCCATGGGAGTCTGGATTTCATGGAGGTTCCACAGTGCACAGGGTGAGGGTAAAACTTTATTTCCCTCTCTTCTTTGCTTCTCTCTCACCTCATGCCAAAGAAATGAGACACAAGAGCTGGTTTCCTCGGCAGTGAGCTCTGGAACAACTCCATGGCAGGACAGGTTAGGGACAGGATCAGTTACCACAGCAACGAAAATCCCGAGTGCAGTGCGGGCACATTTTGGGGCATCTCCAGAAGGAGGCTAAGGGGGCAATCCTGCCTGAGGCAGCTCCTGCAAGCCTGGCCCAGGTGTAAATCTGCCAAAAGGACAGGTTTCCTCTGGATTTTGAGGCTGGGATGAACTCAGCATCAGCTGAGGAGCAAGGGAAGACGGGGAGCTGATTTTTCCAGCACAGATTTACTGCTCATCTTTGGACACAGCAGGCAGGGCTCCAGCCCTGCATTTACAGTCCCAAACACTGACTTTGTGGGGCACATTTTCAGTCTCGCCAAGCTTGGAGCACGATCTGATCTGCTGGCTAGGTACAGGAGATGTTCAGAGAGCTGTTTTGGGCCTTTCTGAGCTTTAAAGCTGAGCTGGAAACATCAAACCAAGCTATGGAGGAGGTGCTGTGGATTTGTGTCTCTGGGTCCCACCCCCGGCCCTCAAAACTGGCTCACTCCTTGAGCTCTGCACCCCCAGGATCCCGTTTCCATATGGGATAAACCGTGCATCCCTTCATCCTTTGTCTGCAGCTTTGAGTCTGCGCTCTGAGAACCCCAGCAATAAATCCAAATTTGAGTTTTTCCCTTCCTGGCTGTCCTGCAATTTTGGCTGCACATTCACTGGAGACTGCCCCAAGTTACGTTTGCCACGAGTCCGCTCTTGGTGGGGGCTCCCCAAGTTATTAAAGTACAAATAATTAATCACAGGGATAATTCTACTCCTCTGTACTGTCATGCCTGATGATACAGATTTAAAAGCCCTGGTGTTTAATTAGCAAACTGCAGCATTTTATAATATTTGATAATTTTTTTTTAGATCTACCCAGATATCTACTTGGAACACATCACAGAGAACATTGTTCTTTTTTTGTTCTGTACTTTATTGCAGAGCAGGAAACAAAACTGATTTCTTTTTGTGTTTATTCATATCTTGGAACTGTCAAAAAGGAGCATCACATTACAATTTTGACTTTTTCTGGCTAAAATCATTTCAGAAAACAGGCACTACAGGTGGTACTAAATGCTGTGAAAGTGGAGCTGTGGTAGGGGAATCACTGATCTGATCAATTCATCATTCCCAAAGACATCAAATTCCAGGGTTGTGAAAGGTAAAGAGTCCAACCACATCTCCAGAAGTCAAAGCTCTGGGAACATCAGCAAATTAATTAACCCAAGAAAATCAACAAGTCCAAAGGCATTGGAAATACAAAGCAGCTATGGGCGCAACCACCACCTAATTCAGCCTTTTAACAGCATTTCGAGCCAAACTTTGGGAAGTCTGGATCTCTTTCCACCTCTCCAGATGACAAGGAAACCCCGGGAGCTGCACAGAGCAAGAAGCTGCGATGGGAGCAATTCCTGTCTCCACTTTGGCTTTTGATGTCAACAAAGAGGAAACTGTTCCGATTATGGAAAGCCTCCGCAGCAGATTCCCAAATCTTTCTCCATGGATGCTGTGGGACCATTTTCCAAGCTCCCTACAACCAGGTGGAGGTGCTGGACCAAGCCCAGGCTATTTCCTGATGCCGATGGGGCAGGAAACCCCGGTCCCTCCCAGGCCACAGTAGCCACCAGGATTCTTGCTGAGGTACTGCTGGTGATATTCCTCGGCGTAATAAAACTCGGGAGCCTCCCGGATCTCCGTGGTGATGGGGCCGAAGCCTCCCTCGGTCAACACCTGTCAGGAAAGACCATGGAAAGCCATCAGTGGTTTGCTGGCATGTGAATGACATCAGGATTCCCCCCTGAAGGAGCCACAGGCGTCTCTCAGTGCATGGACCACATTCCCATCTCATTCCCCTTTCATCCCTCCTCTCGTGGTGTTTTGCTCGGAGACGTTGTGGGCACGGAGAGGGAGGGAACCGTCCCCTTTTAATGGCTCATTTGTTTAATTTGCCACGGCCGCAGTTTTATTCTCTTTATTAACCCAGGCAGGGATGTGGAGCCATCAATGAAAGTGGAAAACAAATGTGGGAGAACATTTGGATCCACCCTCGGAAGCTGCAGGGTCCAGGAACCTCCACTGAAAGGTGCCTCGGCTTCAAAATCCACCCCCAATGTTCTTGTCCAAGAAGAATTTCTGGGGGAAATTTCAACCCCAAGGATGTCCTTGGGAAATCAGAGCATTTGGGCATTTTTTTGCCGCAGAGTCACTGCAAACTCATTCTTCAAAGAGAAAAATTCCATGTTGACCAGAAAGTTTTAAGTTCTAAGGCAAATTATGGCTCATTTTGGAAAGATTTGCCAATACGTGGACCAGGAGCAATAATCACTTGGCAGGAAGAGAAGACGGAATGTGGGTGGGGATTTTAAATTAGACTTTAATTGCTTTCTGATATCCCCCTAACTGAATTTGAAACTCCTGAGAGGTTTCTGACAGAGGGAATTTCTTTTTAAGATGAATTGCTGTGACATTTTCCCTCCTGCATTGTCCTTTCCTAAGGAAACTGGTAAACAAATACATTTTTGAGCCAATTCTCTTCTCAGTGAGGACATAACTTGAGCTCTGAAGTCTGTGCTAAAACCTAATGTGCACTTTAATTAATGTCAGACTCCTGTTGCAAAGTGTGTTTGTAAATACTGGATGGAGATAGAATTGATTGAAGGGCCAGCATTTAGGATTCCCAGACAAATGCGTGTTACCTCATCACACTAATAATTAAATAACCCAAATAAAGGGAAATCATCACATGGAATCACAAAACTGTGAATCTGCTTTAAGTCATCAAGTCCATCTTCCTTCATCATGATAGAATGAATGACAGCAGCCTTGATCCCAAAAAACCATTGGGTATGGAAGATCTTTGGAGATGGAGATCCTCATTCCAGTATTTTCCATCCTGTTAGAGGGTCCCTCCTAAGCCTAGCTCAGTTAAACCCAGTACTTTCATTTAAACCCACTATTGTGGGTTTTACTCATCCTGGAAGAGGAAAGGAAATCATTCCCTTCCTCTTTCATCTCCTACATGGCTGTGGAGAGGTAAGGATGACATGTAAGGGAAATAACAGGTGATTATTTGGGACAAAAACTCTTCAAATTTCCCACATCAAGGTTTCCCATATCCTGCCCCAGCACGGCCAAGCCCTGCCCACAGCCTGACAGCAGCTGCTGGGCTTTGGAGAGCATTAGTCTGATTTATTCCCCTAATTTCACTGTCTGGAGGACACATTCTGCTGTGCTCAGTCTTCGGTCAGGAATGAAGTAATAAGATGGATACAAAATCCATGATTAACCTGTCTGGAGAGCCCTGAGTTCCCAACCCTGCACTGGAATTCTCAGCACAGCTCAGGAAAGTGTTGACTCATTAATTCCTTGTGTTCCCACACAACGAATTGGGATCGCAAGCCCCATTTCACAGGAATCTGGCATTATTTCTCCAGATATAAAATCACCAACCAGCTTTTTCCATCTTTGGGACAGGTTTGTCCCAAGGGAATCAGGTTATTCACCCGTCAGATGCGTGAGTGAAGAAGATAAAACATGTGAAGGTTTGTACCACAACACATCAACAGCACCAAACGCAAAGAGGTGTCAACACAGCTGCCTTTAAAAAGCACTTTTTCACTTTCTAACCTTCCCAGCACAGAAAAAACACTTTGGAATGATCTTCACTGCCAAAAGATGGCACAAACTCTGCCATCGTGGGCATTACTCATTTACCTGCTGCTGCAAATGCAGACAAAATTGGCCTCTCCCCCTCCCCTGAGTCATGAGGATGCTGCTGGAGGGGGAGAGATTTTTTCACTGTGCAAAACAGTGTTTGTTACAGATTTTTAACCTGGGACTTTTCTATCGTTGGCCTCATTTTGTCAGTTAGGAAACCCATTCCGTTCAACGAGGCACCACAAGAGGGCATAAACATCATTTATCCCTTCCCAGTCCATTAAAACCTGAATAAAGCAGAACCAGAGACGAGTCCTTATCTTGCACTTTGGTCCTGTTGTCAGGAGCAGTGGGAACCCCAGGCTCTGACACTCTGCCAAGTCTCACCTTGGATGTTTGGATTTTGAAGGGGAAAATATTTTCCTCGCACTGACAGTGTTGATGTGAAGATAAAAACATCACTGGAAAGGAGTTCAGGATGTGCTGGCTCTGGCAGGTGTAAACCAGCCCACTCTGGATTGATTTCCTGCCACTGAGGCTGATATAATTTGATGATAATCCTGTTCTAGAAGAATTTTTAGTTCTTGCTGTCTCAAAATTCCTGAGCCATCTGATGGGACCTCTCATTACCATGCTGCCATTAACCCTTGGGATCTTTAACTCGGTGCAGGAAATTAAGGAACCATTGAATCATTTTCCCCTCCAATATTCCACTGCAATTCAAAGAGAATTTATTCCTCCAAAGGATTTCTGTGGCTTTTGTCATAGGAGAGATCAAAGCCCTGTAAGATCATCGACTCCAATTGTTAACCCAGCGCTGCCAAGTCACTACAAGATCACAGAGATCCTTTAACCGATTATAATTCAGCCCAAAAATCCCATCAGATTCCACCAGCAGGGAGCCAAATCAAACCAGAACCCAAACCTCACCCAGCTCCAGAGGGTAGAGAGGACATGGCCAGCTTGGGACACTGGGAGAGATGCTGGAGCAGGAACAAGGAATCACAGAATCATTAAGGTTGAAAAAGACCTCCAGGATCATGGATGTGTCAAAGCCAGCACTGGGAACCTCAGCACTACAAGTTTTTCAGCCAACCTGTACTTCCAGCACGTAAAAGATGTGTTTGATGATTTTCCTAATTCATTACAGATTGTGAAAGTTCATTTCCTGTTGTTTGCCTTAAACTTCTGCCTGACCATTGATGAGCAGAGCTGTCATCACATCCTCTGTCACAAAACACTGGATCACAGAAACGATTTGGGGTTGGAAGGGACCCTAAAGCTCATCCAGTTCCACCCCCTGCCATGGGCAGGGACACCTTACGCTGTCCCAGGTTTCTCCAAGCCCTGTCCAACCTGGCCTTGGACACTTCCAGGGATCCAGGGGCAGCCACAGCTTCTCTGGGCACCCTGTGCCAGGGCCTCCCCACCCTCTCAGGGAAGGATTTCTTCCTAACATCCAACCCAAACCTACTTTCTTTCAGTTTGAAGCCATTCCCCCTTGTCCTCCCACTCCAGGCCCTTGTGAATAGTCCCTCTCCACATTTCCTGTAGGCTCCTTCAGGCACTGGAAGGCCCAAAGGTCATCCCAAAGTCTTCTCTTCCCCAGGCTGAACAACCCCAATTCCCTCAGCCTTTCCTCACAGCAGAGCTGCTCCATCCCTCTGCTCATCCTGGTGGCCTCCTAACACAATTCCTTCTCCCCTCTCTCCACAGCAGTCTGGATTTTACACCTCAATCCTGGCCCATTCACATCTCCAGCCAGACCCACAGCTTTTCACTCCCAATCCCTAACCCAGAGCAGCCTCCTCACCCCTTCCTGCCTCTCTCCCAGCTCTCCTTCCCCGCTGCAGTCACCGGGGTGAGTGGAATTCCACCGTGCTCGAGAGCCCCACGGGTTTATTCAGCCCTGCACTTACATTTCCTCTTTCATTCCCTGTCTCCTTCCCAACAATTCTTTGCATTCCACTTGCCTTCCTGACCTCTGCCGAGCACGGAGCAGATGTTGCCAAAGCACCATCTGCAGTGACGCCAAAGCCTCTTTTCCCGGGCTAATTTAAACCCTCTCATTGTGTCTGCACTTGACTTTTATTGACATGGAATTTCAGCAGCGATTTTCTGTGCCCACACATTCGGTATTGTCGGATTCTTCTGCAACTTTTTTGTAGCCGTGTCTGCTTCGGCTCACCTGGAATAACTCCGAACCCTCAGAGGATTTTGGTGCCTGTCTTCCCTTTTTCATCCTTTTTTGTGAGGCTATTGAACTGCACAGCTTCCCAAGACAGGTTAATCTCTCTTCCCTGCAGAAACTGCACAGTTATTTGTACCTTTTATTTCCTATTTATAACCAGTTCTTCACTCAGAAGAGCAACTTTCCTCTTATTCCACACCTGGCACCTTGTTAAGCACCCGCTCTCTTCAAAAAAACCTGTATTACGTGTGCAAGACATGAGTCTCCTCATGCTGGAGTCATTATGAACTTGACAAAAAGGCTTTAAAATTGGTTTTGCTAAATGAAACCATTTAATTTTCCGAGCAGAGGCATTAGTAAAGCAGGGGAGTATTAATTGGCTTCAAGCATTTTGTGGCTTTTAATAAAAACGGCATCATCCTGTGTTTGATTCAATAGACACTTCATAAACCAGCTCATACCAACATCCATCCTCTCTGCCTCGTGTCCCAGTGAGTTGCACGAAGCTGCTGCATTTCCAAAACCTCCTGGAAAAATCACTGATGGTGGAAACACCACAGAGCATCCTGACGTGTGTGACAGCTTCTGTACCATCAACCCACCCCTGATGTCAAATTCTAACAACAATCTCACCAAATAAAATCCGCTGGGCTCTCCCTTCATTGCACTGTCCACTCAAAATTTCACACCAGCAGCAGCAATCCCGAATTTCAGCTCTTTTTCTAAAAGTTCTAAGAATTAAAGGAGCTGCACCATGGAGGAGACCTGCAGGAATTAGTTCTGTGAACTCTGTAGGCTGGGAGGATGTGGACATCCTA
Source organism: Pachycephala philippinensis (assembly GCA_013397055.1). NCBI lineage: Eukaryota > Metazoa > Chordata > Aves > Passeriformes > Pachycephala > Pachycephala philippinensis. The sequence goes on along the minus strand of VWZT01005650.1, from coordinate 64,081 downwards.
GACACTCGATTCCTGTGATATTTTTAACTGGGAAACAACTTAACTGCCTTTGCCAGGTTTGTGGATTAGCTGCTGGCAGGTTTGGGAGCAGAAATTCAGCCCTACAGGCTCACTTGATCCAGAGGAACAAACTTTGATCCAGAGGAATGAGCAATGACCAATGTTTTATTTTCTCCTTCATTTATTTTCTCCTTCCCTCTCCTTTCTGGCAGTTCAGCCCACTCTGCTGTGTCATTGATGATATATGATTTGAAATTGTTTCCTTTGTGCTGCCTTCAGCTGGCTGGAACAGCTCAGTTTGTCACGCCGGGCCCAGTCTCCTCCATGTCACTTACTGATGTTGGCTTTTCCGAATTAATGGATGCCAGCAACCTCTACAAGCCCTGGAACGGGCTGAAATCCTGATTATCTGGTAAAATCTGCCTGGAGGTGACCTGCTTTTGGAAATCATGTGTTTATGACAGGAAGAAGGAGCCTGCCAAGGGAAATGTGGGAGAGGTGGCTGGCCAGTGCTGAAATCCAACCCCAGCTACCACATGGACTGGGACCAGACATCCACATTCCCGTGTTTCCAGCAACCTCTGCCCAGTGGATTCCATGGTATTGATGCATTTGATAGGTGGTGCAGGAACTGATCAGCAAATGCTTTTCACAGGGCCGTGGAGTGCTGCATAATTAGCTAATGCTCACACAGGGTTTGGAGTGCTGTGTAATTCCTGAGTATTGTTAATATCCTTGCAGGGAAGCTGTCTGGTCTCGGAACTCTCCTTGCAGAGTGCCTCTGGAAAATTGGGCAAGATCAAAACTGCGAGTGATGGAACCATGGGGGTATAAATTCTTCATCTTTCACAGAATGGGCACGGGGATCTAAGGGCAGAAATGGTGAAACCCACGGACTCCACACTGGGAGAGAAAAGCAGCTGCTGTGGGACTAAATCTGAAGAAAAATGTCATGGAATCATGGAGGGGTTTGGGTTGGGACGGACCTTAAATATCACCCAGACCATGTGCAGGGACGCCTTCCACTATCCCAGGGTGCTCCAAGCCCTGTCCAGCCTGGCCTTGGACACTCCCAGGGATCCAGGGGCAGCCACAGCTTCTCTGGGCACCCTGTGCCAGGGCCTCACAGGGAACAATTCCTTCCCAATATCCCATCCATCCCTGCCCCCTGGCAGTGGGAAGCCATTCCCTGTGTCCTGTCCCTCCATCCCTTGTCCCAAGTCCCTCTCCAGCTCTCCTGGAGCCCCTTTAGGCTCTGGAAGGGGCTCTGAGGTCTCCCTGGAGCCTTCTCTTCTCCAGGTGAACCCCCCCAGCTCTCCCAGCCAGGCTCCAGCCCTTGGAGCATCTCTGTGCCCTCCTCTGGACTCTTTCCAGCAGCTCCACCTCTCTCTCATGTTGGGATCCTCAGAGTTGGACACAGAGCTCCAGCTGGGGCTCACCAGAGCAGAATCAGCTCCCTTGACCTGCTGGTCACACAGCTTTGGATGAAGCCCAGGATATATCCTGTAGGGATTACCCAATCCCTGGCCAAAGAGAAGTGCTGCTGCAAGAACCTGCTGGAATTTTTCCTAGGGATGTATCCTTCCAGTGCAGCACAGAGAAAATGCAGATAAGAAGGAAATGGGATAGAAGAAGAGGATGGTACAAAACCTAAGCTGAAAAAAAACAATTCTCATCCATAAAACTGCAAATCTGACTTTGTCAGAGCTTTTCCCTGTCGACGAATCTCCCACACAATTGGAGAATGGATGAAACTGATTCTGTCTGGAGACACAGCTCCAGGAGCCTTAGGGAAAGCTGGGTGTATGTATAAAGTGTGTTCCCTCTCTTTGAAGATCTGCTCTCTCTGAAATGCTTCCCTCCTCACCACTTAGCTCGGAGCAGGTTTTTGGTCACTCCTCCCTGCCAGAGGGGGAGGAATTGCTGGGCTTGGATATCCATCGGCCCTGCCAAGGTAAATCACAGTTGGACGATAGCCTGGTATTAACACAGCCCCAAGTGGTTGTGCTCAGAGGGGCTAGGAAGGCTGATATTTCCTCCTGTTTTACCTCTGAGTGTAAAACCTGAGTGCTGCCCACAACAATGAGCTCTGCCAGCTGAAATATCGCATTTATCCTGCCAGACCTCGTGGTACTTTCTCCCACAACGGGCAAAGAGGAGCTTTGAATTTGTCCTAAATCATCTTAAATGCAACTGACGGCAGAATGAAATCTGCAATTCTATTTTTTCCTGTTGGATGCTGATCCCGTGAACGTGCATAGGAAGGAAGTCGTATCCTGCTCTCCATCGTATCCATCTAATTCTGGATTCAAAGCTTTTTTGCTCCAGATACTGCCTGGTTTAACAGGATCAGCTTGACCCAGAGTCTTTACAAGCTTGACCTTCAGCATGGAGCTTCCTGAACACCCATCCTGTTTTCTCATGAGGGAAGAGAGATGAAAGTGGGGAATGGCACGGGCGGGCATTTAGGAGGTAGAGGGAGATAACATTAGCAAAGATAAAAGACATCTTGCTCCAGTAGCATCTGGGAGCTAATTAGGTGTTGAAGGAGCCATTGAGAGAAATGGAAATTCTGTTTGTCTGGCCAATTTTAACGCAGCCAAACAGCCTCTTACTGCACATCCTGCATGGATAATTGATGATGCCTAAGAAAAGACGTGCCCCGTCCTGACTCCCAGTGATGTAAAGCTCCAATCTCCTCCGTGGCTGGAGACAGCAGAGTCTCCTCCACTAATCACTCATCCATTACTCTCAGATTCCTGAAATAACAATGGCCAGGGCCAAGATGGGATGGGGGAAACGACCCACACATGGAGCAGGGAAGCTCAGAGCAGAACCTTCCACGCTGAAGACCACAAGTGGTGCCTCCCCATGGTTTGGCCCTGGGTGACTCTGAGAAGCCGACTCAGGTCCAAAAATACTCTAAGATCGGCAGCTCCAGCTGCCCGTGGACAGAATAAAACCCTCCACGTGTAAATACTGCGTTGACAAGACTTTCCCACCTCCATTAGCTCAGTTATCTCCGGATCAGGTTTTGTTCCAAGTGCAGAGCAGCTCGTGGTGCTCCCCTGGGTGTGAGCCCTTGGCAATAAATGGAAGGCTCTGCAATTATTTTTTTATTCAGGGGAGCAGCAATGAAGAAGTAAAAATGTTCATCTCCCATATTGAACCCAGAGGGCTCAGGTCAGCTCTGCTGTTACATTGCCATCATTTTATTTTTCTCACTGGATTTACAGCAAGTATTTCTTCCATGATATATATGCATGACAGTTTCTCAGGAAAACATATGAGTTTTCCAGAGAATCCATTTATCTCTTCGTAAACTCATCCTGAAAAATCCAGAAACTACTTCCGTTGTGATTGGAGGGAGAAACTTCCAGACAAGAGACCATGCACAAATATTTACTGCTAAAATAATAAAATTTGCTATATTGGAATACCTGAGATATCCTTGCACTGGAAACTGTTGGGCAACCTGACATCCTTGCCACTTCTTTTGCCTCTTAAAACACACTGGGATTTTCTCTTCAGCCTCCCATGAGCATTGGTTTGTAACCCTAAACCATTTCATCCCCCAAAAAGCTGGGAGATGGTTTGTATTTTGTTGTCCACTCTCTGGAGAGGTGAACAACTCACCCTCAACACCCACTGCAAGCCGCACCTGCTAAACTCACTGCTGTCCCTTTATTCTCAGTCTGTATTGGTGGTTTCTCATATAAGGAAATATCTCAGAGGGATCCAACAGGGATTTAACATTCCCAACAATTTACAGCAAAACTGTTCATTCAATGTTCCAGCAAAACAGAAGCATAAAACAACAGAATCATTTAGGCTGGAAAAGCCCTCAAAGACCATCCAGTCCAAACATCCCCCAGCACTGCCAAGGCCAGCACTGCCCCATGTCCCCAGGTGCCACATCCACATGGCTTTTAAATCCCTCCAGGGATGGAGACTCCACCACTGCCCTGGGCAGCTGTGCCAGGGACGGACAACTCTTTCCACAAAGAAATTGTTCCCAATATCCAATTTAAACTTCCTCTGGTGCAGCTTGAGGACGTTTCCTCTCCTCCTGTCCCTGTTCCCTGGGAGCAGAGCCCAGCCCCCCCGGCTGCCCCCTCCTGTCAGGGAGTTGTGCAGAGCCACAAGGTCCCCCCTGAGCCTCCTTTTCTCTGGGCTGAGCCCCTTTCCCAGCTCCCTCAGCCTCTCCTGGTGCTCCAGCCCCTTCCCCAGCTCCGTTCCCTTCCCTGGACACGCTCCAGCCCCTCAGTGTCCTTCATGTCAGGAGAGACCCAGAGCTGCCCCCAGAATTCAGTATATGGCCCAGCAGATATTGCTTGTGCTCTGATGCAGCTGAAGGGGAAGGGATGATAAAGGATGTTCCTTGGAAAGGGAAAAATCAACACCATGTTTTTCTGTTTTTCTGGATAATGTCCTTTTTTTTTCCCCCATGGAGATGAGCACAGAATGGGAGAAGGGGAGCAAAGAGCTCTGGCTGCCCTCTCCAAACATCATCAAACAGAGAGGAGACAGATCCAGCATGAGACGGATCCAAACAGCACAGCACTGCACATCAAATGAAACAGAAAATTCAGCTCCTTCCCCCAGGGGTATAAAACAGGGGGCACATCCCAGTGCTGGATCTCAGGGATCAGTGCAGCTGCAGCTCTGTGAAATATCCAACTAAAAATCCCACTCTGGTCTGAAACAGAACCCAAATTTTTCTGCCCTCCCAATGTGTGTTGTCAGGCAGCTGCTGCATTTCCAGCCTGGGTCTTTCTGACCTTTCTGTCCAGCTGATTTCAGTGGAATATTTGCTGGATTTTTAATCCACAGAGCAGATCAGAGATGGGCCAAATGCTTTAAGGCAATTTGGATCCTTCAGGATGACAAATTGTTTCTGTTATCGAATATATGCATAATTACTACTAAAATTATATTCGAAATGGCTACCAGGCAATACAATTTTAGCCCATTCCAAGGACTGAAAAGTCAGGAGAAAATGAACAGAGCATGTTTTAACCAGAAGATAAGTCGTTTTCCAGCCACTATAAATAGCAAAGGCTGGAAGAACGCATCCAACAAGCAGGAGAAAGTGTGAGGAGGGTAAAATTCCACAGTGTTTTGGCTTTGGACTTCAGAAGGTAGTGAGTATGAGACAGTGTGAAATACAAAGAAGTCTTTGTTGTTTACATCTGAAGTTTAAAAGTGGCACAGTGTGAATAAACAAAGGATGTTCCATGAAACGCTGCAGCAGGGATGCACTCGCTCCGTTGGAGCTCCGCGTAAACAGAGGCATCGCCTCCGTGCTTTAAAAAGGGAAGGAGGTAAACTTGAAAGCTTTGCCTTCCAGAAAATCTCATTTACCCGGATCCTCAGGCTTTTAAGTGGTAGAAAAAACACACACAAGCTTAATAAGACCAAGATCTGGATCATTTAGCATTTGCTTTCAGGTTGGTTAAGCTCCTTCCTAACGATAACGGTGCACGTGCTCTGCAAAACCTGAATTAGCCGTTCTTATCTTTCTGGGGAAAATAAGTTTTGCTCTCAAGAACTGGGATAATATCAAGCAATTTCTTTTCTGGCAGACAATAAAGAACACTACCTTGACAATTTCATGAGTTAACTGATTGTTTTCCAGGAGGGTGCATAGGATAATTGGTAAGGGCAGAATCTAAAAGATACCCAGATTCAGATCGGTATTCACAATGATATTTCCTGTTGAGCAGTTACATAGCATTGAACTTGATTCATAGGATCATGGAATCATGGAACGGTTGGAGTTGGAAGGGACCTTAAAAACCATCCCATTCCACCCCCTGCCATGGGCAGGGACACCTTCCACTAGCCCAGGTTGCTCCAAGCCCCATCCAACCTGGCCTTGGACACTTCCAGGGATCCAGGGGCAGCCACAGCTTCTCTGGGCACCCTCTGCCAGGGCCTCACCGCCCTCACAGCCAGGAATTCCTTCCCAATATCCCATCTATCCCTGTCCTCTGGCAGTGGGAAGCCATTCCCCCTTGTCCTGTCCCTCCAGGCCCTTGTACAAATCCCTATTTCTCTTTCTTCCAACCTCCCTTCAGGTACTGGGAAGCCACAGTTAGGTCACCCCAAAGCTTCTCTTTTCCAGGCTGAACAATCCCAATTCTCTCAGCTTTTCCTCATAGGAAAGATGCTCCACCCTTCTGATCAACCTGGTGGCTTCGGGTTAGTTATGGTATCCCCACGTACCTTTCAATGCAAAGATCCCCCCTTACTGACAAATCCAACACAACTTGATTTTGATGCAAAATATTCTCACCTATTCCTATGACATAGATAGCGGGTAACTTTTGATGAAGTTAAAAATAAAATTGTTATGATTTCTCCTTGTCCTGTCCCTCCAGGCCCTTGTCCAAAACCCCTGGATTTATGGCACTGGAAGGGGCTCTAAGTTCTCCCTGGATCCTTCTCTTCTCCAGGCTGGACACTCCCAGCTCTCCCAGCCTGTCAGTTATTGAGAAATGTTTAAATACAATCACCTTTCTGCTAAAATTGTGAAAATTGGTGCAGCAAAACTGTTTTACCAGAGGAGGAGGAAAGGATGGGTGGAACATCAGCTGCAAAACCAGCATCGTTTCACAGCTGCCAAAAATGCTGAGAGTTCAGCAGCAAGGGGGAAAATAAAAATGCTTCATAAGGAAACAGGGCAAATCCTACACCTTCAGCTCCTTTCTGGACAAAACAGGGAGTAACTGTGTGTACAGGGCACCTACAGTCCCAGAACCACAGAATGGTTCGGGTTGGAAAGGACCTTAAAGCTCATCCAGTTCCAACCCCACAAGCTTCCTTTTACCTGTCCCCACCTTTTATGAGCAGCACATTTCTTTGCCAAGCTTTTTGAGCAGCTCTAGTGATTTTTTCATTAAAGGGGTGCACCTTAGGCTTCCCAAAAAGTATCATTGAAGGAAACCTCCAGAGCTTCTTTAGCTTTTCCACCTGTCCCAAGCTCTGCCTGCTCCCTCCTGGAAGAGTTTAGGTACAAACAATTCTGACGTATGATTAGCGACCCTCAGCACAAACACACCCCACAGGGACTGGGATTTGAATGAGACTGACAGTCAACAAGTTAATTTGTCAGGAAGGTTAGAAAATACAAGGCCATTTTATACTTCAGGGTCAAATTCCACTCCTTGTATAAACCACCCACCACCACTGGAATGGATTTACGCGTCTGGAAAGGAGATTTGAATTTGGCCATTAGTAAAACAAAATACCGAGCTGATTGAGGCTGGAGAGGAAGCAAAGAAAATGCAGGGAATGCACTTTACATTTCAGAGAGAACCTGGCATTTGCAGCACATCATCTTCCTGCCAGCTACAGAACAGCAGCGACTTGGCAGAGGCTCCACGGCCAGATGTCACCCTCATCTGGTTCACTTGGCTCAGGCTGCTCCTTTGAAATGAGCAGCAAAGCAGGGTGAGGATGGCTCTGCCTGGTGCTCCCTGCACAAGGAATGGAAGGAGGAAAAGTTCCCCAGTTCCCCAAACCTGGCATTGCTTTGCACCATTTTGTCAAATTCACAGCCCTCACCAGGCAGAATCTGCGAGGTGAAGCAGAGTCAAGAACCAAAGGGATTTGTTTGACAGCTGCCTCTCTTTGGGTGATGGATATGGCACAAATCCTCTCTGGGAGCTTTCCCTGCAGCTTCAAACACTTCAGCACTCAGAGTCCTGAGTGCATTTCCCAGGGTAAAACCCTGCACTTGGATTTCTTTGTTTAAAGGCACTGCTGTGTCTCTATTCCACTATTTTTAACTGGTTGTTTTATTTACGGAGGGAGATCCTAGAAATCAGATGATCTTTCAGATCCCTTCCAACCCATCCTATGACTCTGATTTCTGCATTTCTATTATATTACCATAACCAAGAGCAGGAGAAAAACATCAGGATATTCCCCACCTAAAACCTGCCTGATTTGGATCTAATTGCAGTTTAGGCTATTAAGGATATATGATAAATATGAAGGGACACAGCCTAACACCACACGTTCCTCCTAAAACACCTTCAGACACAGCAGCAGATCTGAACCAATGGCCAAATATTTGTGGGGTTTTGATGTAGCAGCGAAGTCCCCAAATGCCTTTAGACCCAGGGAACAAAAGAGAGAAGCACAGACCACCCTGGCTAAACCCCCCACGTGAGTGACCTTCTCTGAGAAGGAGGATTCCTTTTGAAACCCAGCACCTGATAACACGTGTGTGTTTGTATACACATCAATATGTGTGATAAGAAGGCTGCTCCGTGGCAGAACCTGCCAACAAACCCATTTTTTGTCACCATCTGCTAGGAAGAGAGCGAGCACCTGTTAGGAGCAGCTGCCTGAATGCAGAATGTAGGTAAGAGAGAAAAATCAGTTTCATTTTGGACTTGGCCTGCTGCAGGTAGCACATGGCTCCCACCACCGAGGATGCCAAGCGGTCCTTTTTAAGTTTGTCCTAATTAAGAGCGTTATGAAACCTCCAAATTGTCCATTTATAGGCTGTTACAAAGAATAAGAGGAGTGATGGGGCCCTCCAAAAACACTTCCCCACCTCCACTGGGGTCTCTGCCCTGTGCCCTGCCTTTTTCTTTCCTTGAAGCCAAGGGAGCATTTGGAGGAGCCGCGCGTGGCTCGGTGCCTCTCCTGGCACGGCAGCTGCCCCAGGAGGTGTTGCTCCGAGGAATCCCAGCGTCAGCAACACCCTTTGACTCCTTCCTTTGGAGAACAACTGCTTCCCTTTGGCTGCCTCCTCGTGTCCATCTCCGTGGGGGTCCTGGCAGGGATTTTGGAGGGAACGAGGGCGCTCGCTGTGATCAAGGCACCAGCAGCTGCCAGCCCTGCCAGGCTGTCCTTCCTCCAGGGGAAGCAACGGGGGTGCCACCACCCCGAGAACTTGGAGCGGGCAGGAAAAACACATGAAAGGATTTCCCACCCTGGTCCAAGCGACAGATCCAAGTTCACAAGTCAGCGTGGCCTCTCCCACCGCGCCTGACACCACGGATGGTCTCAAATCTGCTGCCCCTAATCCCCACTTATGGCATCTGTGCCTCCACGGAAGGAATGAGGTCATTCAGCTCGTTCTCTCCCAGCCTCCCAAGCGTGGATTGTTCCTCATTTTCTTCAGGAAGCAAAGCTTTGTGTCCCCTGGCTGAGCGTGTCCTGCACAGCCCGTGGGACACGGCCACTCGCCCGGTGACAGCCCCAGCACCTGCCCATCCCTGGGTGTGAAAGGGCTTTTGGTCCTAAAAATCAGCCATCCTGCAGGGAATCTTCCTCTTCCCCTTCCCCACACAGCCCGACATCTAAGAATCATTTGGGGAGGAACAATAGGGCTATGAGGAGCTCCTGTCTCCATTAATAGCAGCAGGATGGGCTCCCCTTGCACAGGAAGAATTTGCAGGAGGCACCAATATTTGGGAGCCCTTTCAGGTCCAAACATCTTCCCATTTTTCTCTTTTCCCTGCTTCCTCATTTTATCCTCCATTTCTTGTCTTCCCAACTACTCCTGTCCATCTTCTGGTCTGCCCTGTGTCACAATCTCCTGTTACGAGGAGGATAAATGTATTTTATAAATCGGCTGTCCATTTGACCCCAGAATTTTCTTAAATGGCAGCAAAGAACTGGTGGGACTGCCACAGCCTGTGAAAATCCAGAGGCTCGTGCACACAGGCACTGCCTCGAGGAATGAGGGATATTCCCAAAGTGCTTTTGAGGCCCCGAGCTCTGTGATGTGCATTACAGCTCAGCTGGATCAAATGTTGATCCAAAAAAAATCCCAACCTTGATTTCTGGGTGGGAAAACAACAGTTCAGCTGGATCAAACGCTGATCCAAAAACACATCCCAACCCTGATTTCTGGGTGGGAAAACACCCATCCAGCTCGAGAGAAGTGCACGAGACTGAAGGAGAAATCCCATTTCTCCTGCTTGTGAAGGAGTAAATCTGCACTTGCTGCAGCGAAACCCAGATAAAATCCCCCAAAGCCATCCCACAGAGCCCCTTCTCCCTGCGAAGCTGCGCTTCCAAGAGCGTGGTTCAGCACAGATCCCGCCGGTCAAGCAGGAATTCTTTCTCCTAATGCAGATTTCTCTCTGTGAGCACATCTGGAAGGATACAGATCCCTGCCTCCCGGGACAGCCCTAATGGGCTCTGCATCCACTCTGCCTCCTTTCTTTGGGAAGCGTTGGGAGGGCTGAAGGGGGGCTCGTACTGAGGGATGTTTTTTCATCCCAAATTTAAGTGTACAAACAGAGAGCGTGGGTTATTATTGCTGAGAGGAGCAACAACAGAGAACCCAGGTTGTGGTTCAGCGACACAGAAACATCCAAGGACAGGATGAGCTAATTAACGTCACCCTCTGCCCTCATAATTGGTCCTGTATTTCCTTAAGTGCTTCTGCTCCCCACCAGCCAAAGGGCAGCGATGCAGGAACCCAGAGAGGGCAGCTCTGGGTGTCCCAGCTCCTTTCAGCCTCAGATCCGGTGAGGAACCTCCTCCTGGTTCATACCCTGTGATTCCCTGATGGATTTGGGCTGTCAGAGGAAGGCAGGGATATTGAGCAGCTCAGTGCTGACCTGGCACGCAGAAGAGAAGGGGAAGAAGCCGGAGTTGAGCTCAGTTATGGATCATGAGAGCAGAAATCAGAGGTGTCCATGCCCAGGCGGGAGGGGATCCCACAAGAAAAGCTTCCTGGGAGAAGAAACATGGGATAAATCCATCCTTGAGAGCATCCCAGGTGCCAGTGAAGCTCTACTACAAAGCAACCCCTCCTTGGGGCACTCCAAAATATTAAAATATTAAAATATTAAAATTCTCCACATTTTTACCACCAGCACGTGCTCAGATGAAGAACCTCAAGAGCTCAGTCTTAGAAACAATCTGGTGAAAAATCCGAACTCTCCTGCGTTTGCAAAAATAATCCAGCAACTGAAAGGGAAAAAAGGGAGGAAAAAAAGAAAAAAAAAAAAGAAAAAGGCTTGTTCATGCTGTTACAGTTTAGGAACTGCTGGCATCCCTGTCTCCGAGAGGAAGGGATGGGGAGCTGACTGCTCAGCAGCTGAGAACGTGTGTTCTGGAAGCAGCTCCCGGAGCAGATGGTGCAATGATTACTGCCAGTAAATGTTAGAGCCCTCTTTTCCTTTCTTTTTTTTTTTTTTTCCCCCCTCTTTTTTTTTTAAACTCGAATTCTGAACAACAGGGGGAAAATAATTACAAAGAATACATGAAAGCAGCTTGATTTCCTTTCTTTTTTCCCCCTCTCCGAGCGTGTCTTGCTCCTTCTCTAATACCTGACGCTGCAGAAGGGGATGTTCCCTGGGATTGTTGGGATGCTGGAATCCACCACTGAGCACTTTATTGCAGGGACTTTGACACGGCTCTTGTGCTCCAGGCTGTGTTCCCTGGGAAATGAGGAGCTGCAGGATCATCAGCTGGGTATGGGGTGCTGAAAAAAGGGAAAAGGAGAAGGGCTGCAGCTGTGCATAATGGAAAGTGTCCCTGCCCATGGCAGGGGTTGGAATTGGTGATCTCTAAGGTCCCTTCTACCCCAAACCATGCTGGGATACGATGATTCCATGATTTAAATAGTCACCCTGCCAGTTTGTGGTGGGACAAATAGTCCTTGGACCAAGAAATGGGAATTATTTTTTTCTTTCATCACCAGAGTCTGACTCCCCTGACCCCATCTCCCCCTCCAATGTCTCTGAGTAGCCCTAAAACATTTCTCCCCCATTCCCTCTCTTATTCCCCTCTCTCTGTCCCAACATCCTCTTTCTTTCCCCCTTAAAATTCGATTATTTTCTTTTTTTTGCCTTCTAGCAGGGCAGCTTGTCCCTCATCACTTTAAAATCACTTTAAACCCCCAGGAGAACCCGGCTCCCAAAATTTTAAAGAGCAAACATGAGCCAGGATGGGAAGGAGCATCCCTGTCTTCCTGGAAAACACACTGTGGTGCTGGGGCAGGCACAGCCAGAGCAGCACAACACATCCCCTGCAGCATCTCTTGAGGGCTCCAGCTTTTAAATGCTGTGACATCTCTCCCAAATGTGTCTTGTTTTTTTTTTTGGTTTTTGAGTTTTTTTAATGTCTGCAAATTAAGAAAAGCCGGGGAAATTTCCACAGGGAGATGAAAAAAAAAAAAAAAAAAAGGGCAGGATATGCGCAAAAAAACGCCTCCTTCCTGAAATTCAGATCCCTGCTCCGCAGCAGGGAGGTACCAAAGCTCCTTGTAGACAGGCTGGGAGAAATATTTTAGTATTGAAAACAACATGTTTTTCTCCAGCTTCCTGCTCCCAACAATTTTGGCTGGAGCTTTAAAAATATCAGTCTGAGGAGGCAGAAAACTGGCAGGGAAAATGTCACCCCCCAAATTAATGTTTGCTGAAGTATCAATCAACTGAGGGAAAAGACTTCTGAGAGGAACTGTCAGACATCCCTAAAATGGGGAGCATCCAGCTCCACTGGCAAGACTGAGGTGCCAGAATTCCTCACTGTGATTCCAGGTCAAAGCAAATTAAGTTTTCAATTAGAAGACTGAGATTTCTTTGTGACCATATAGGAAAAGGAATGGTCAACATCAGCTGAATTATCAAATTCTTCTCATTATTAGCCATGAGATTCTTCTTTGAAGGTCAGGCATGGCTTTTCAAGGTGAAGCCTAACAGTAGTTAAAGAACAAGATTTTTAATTTCAGTCATAATAATTTTGAGGCTTTGTTGGGATGTTTTCAATTACAATCACAGCTCTCATCCTTTGACAGCTTCCAGGGAAGAAAAGCGGGGCGTAAATGAAATGTTGCATCTTCATTGAAAGCCTGCAGCACTCACTGAACAAAACCGAAATGAAGGGTGCCAGGAAAGTCAGCAGTGGACCATCCCTGAATACTCCTCTCCTTGAGATGCAGCACTTGTATCAAGGACACAAACCATCAATAATGACAGCAGCAGTGTTTGTTCTGCAATTTGTGGGTATTCAGAGCCCACTCCTCAAATCCTTGCTTAAATTGTGGCAGCACAAATGGAGTTGGGCAGAGCCCGGCGCTCGAGTCCCACACCGTTCCCGGGGTTCAAAGGCTGAGCGTTTTAGCTGTGCAATAATGGGTGGTATTACCAGGTATTGTGATGAAAAGGAATCTTCCTCGAAATGAAAATACCCTCTTTCCACAGAGCATGAACCCAGCTTTCTCTTTCTCTTGCGCTGGATCAGTGGGATTTGCAGGAAAGCTCTTGTGGCACTTGTGGGATAGCACTTCATGCTGAGCTATCAGGGAACAGGTCAGGCTTGGGGGTGTTTGCTTTTAATTTGTTGTTCCAGCTAACTGAGGACACCAGGTTGAAGATTGGCAGTGAAAACACGGATGCTGTGGGAATACTTTAAAGGCATATCTGACACACCTGAACGTTTCTTGGCTGATTGATAAATAAAAATCAGTAACAGTGAGGAAATGTGGGAGGGATTTGATTTAATTTGAATATTTTTGTTGTCCACTCCAGGTTGAATGGGGCTTGGAGCAACCTGCTCTAGTGGAGCCATGGGAAAGGCTGGAACTGGATGGTCTTTGAGGTCCCTTCCAACCCAAACCATTCTGTGATTCTGTTTCAAAGTACATGTGCTGAAACCCCATTTTTCCTGCCCATTAAAAGCATTTGCCCCAGCTACTGAAGGGTTTGATTCTCTTCTCTGAGCCTGGCTTGGTGAAAGGCAAAACGCCCCCAGCTCTTTCTTTGTAGGGTTCATAAAGTGATCTTATGGTCATCAAGGACAAGGCCAAACTGCACTCCAAGACCCCCTTACAACCCCAGAGGTGTGATATTGTTTTCATGATTCTCCTGGCTGTCTTCCTATCCACATCCTGCCTGATGCTGATTTCACAGGATTACAAGGCGAGGCTTAGAGATCTCATTAAAAATATCACCCAAAAAAAGTTGCCTTTGGGGAAAAATTGATTTGTGATCCTACAAAGTCAACTCAAGATTTATGAGGCTGCAGAATGAGAGGCTGGGGCAGGTCCCTCCCCTGCCTGTCCCTCTATTTGCCTGTCTGTAAAGCAGATGTTGCAACATCTGTACTTGCAGCAGAGCTGAATTTTGTGATATGAGGGCACTGCTCGACCACGCCGGAGCCTTGGCATTGCCTGACCTGGTGAGGAGTCCCAGGACATGCAGCCATGAAGACCATGCACCTTTTTGCTGGGAAAAGTGACAAGGAACTGGCCCAGGTTGCCCAGAAAAGCTGTGGCTGCCCCATCTCTGGGAGCGTCCAAGGCCAGGCTGGAGCCACCAGGGATAGTGGGAGGTGTCCCTGCCCGTGGTGGGAGGGTGGGAACAAGACGGTCTTTTCAGGTCCCTTCCAATCCAAACCATTCCACGATCTCATTCCAGCCTTCCACTTCCCTTCCCTCTGGTTTTTAAACTTTCAGCAGAGCTTTGTTCCTCCTCCGAAGTGCTTCGGGAACCTGAGGCAAAAAGCGCAACGCAAAACTTCGACGAATCCCACGCCGGCCTGTTGTTACCAGGCCTCTTAATGAGGATAATTTATAGAATTCCACTAACATAAATGCATTCCAACCATCCCTGCCCCCCCCCCCAAACAAGGAATCAATTGAGGGAAAATGGTCCATGACAGGAAAGAAGGAGAGGTGGATTAAATATTTAAAGCGTTACTGTAAATGAAGACGCCGAAGCCAGGTCAGTAATGAGCTTCCCCCGAAGCCACTGGAAGCTCACATTAATGCTGTGCTTGACTCCTGCAGGTCTCTCCCACACGCCAGCAAAACTCTCCCAAGTTGCCAAGCAGGCACATGGAACAAAGTGGTGTGCTGGGCTCTGTGCGTGTGAGCAGGATGGGGAGAGAGGTTTAACCCCTTCTGCACATCCAGAGCTGTAAAACGGGACAAAAATCAGAAATTGCTCTCATTTGGATCTGGGTTTGACTTCTAGCAACGAGATAATCAAGTTCCCATGGAAAACTGTGATTCTCCTGAAGAAGTTGAACCAAAGACTGTGATTCTCCTGAAGAAGTTGAACCAAAGACTGATTCTCCTGAAGAAGTTGAACCAAACATAGAATAAATGGATTCTGTAGGTTGAGACTCCGAAGTGAGATGCTGGAAATAGAATCATGGAGTGGTTGTGGTGGGAAGGGACTTAGGGATCATTTAGTTCCAACTCCCCCACCGTGGTAATTAACACTCATTTCACCAGATTTTTCCAAAGGAATTCATTATATCACATGTGTAGACTGTGTCCTGCGCTTAGTATGGACCAATCCCTCTCTTGGAGCCCCTTTAGGCACTGGAAGGGGCTCTAAGGTCTCCCTGGAGCTTTTCTTTTCCAGGCTGGACACCCCCAGCTCTCTCAGTCATCCTACTGTCCCACATCTCCATTTCCAGCTTTCCCAATGGATATTTTCCCAATCTTTTCCCATGTCTCCCAGCCTTGCTGTTTTCCAAACACAAGAATTACATTCTCTTGCCTAAACCAGAGCCCCAAGAGCTCCATTCAATGCAACTTTCTCCTTTGACACAGAACAAATATCGAAACTATTGTTAAATTCTCTGACTTCAGACTTCCAGCAAATTTCCTACAGACTTTCCAGCAGTTCCATGTAGACCTGGTTGCTTTTTCTTGCTTATAAGGATCTTCTGGGTGCTTGTGAAGGCTTTATTTGTGCCAGCATGTTTCTAGGAATTAGAGTGGTTCATGTCTATCTACACTGTCAGGTCTTCCTTTCCCATTAAGACAGGCACCAAATATTCCTTTTTCCAGGCCCCCACTACCTCACCTCTCTCCTGCAAGTTTCAGCCTCTTGGAAGTGCCAACAGCTCCAAGATAAACGTGAAGAGGATTGGAAAACCACAGAAAGACAACCAACTGATCTTCAAGAGCTGAGCACTCAGAAATGGATGAAAAAGGAAGATTTAAATCCAGGCATGAAAAGCAAAATCTTCAACTATTAAAAAAAAAGGCTAAAAAGGGCCATGAAAGGGTTGTGGTGCCCAGGGCGGGGTGGAGTCCCCATCCCTGGAGGGATTTAAAAGCCGTGTGGATGTGGCACGTGGGGACATGGGGCAGTGGTGGCCCTGGCAGTGCTGGGGATGCTTGGACTTGAGGATCTCGGAGAGCTTTTCCAACCTCAGTGACGGGCACAGGCAGAGGAATTTCATCACCAGAACTGAAAGGGTTTAGAGCAGTCCACGGCATGGTTTTATCCCACTAACTCCTTTTCCCATCCTTTCCCAGCACGGTTTTAAAGATGGGGGGCCAGGGATCATTCCCAAGGGCAGTTGGCACATGGCCAACCTGTTTCCAAAAGTAAATTAAGAGTATGTGTAGTAATTAATAACATGGATGAAACCGGACTCTGCCCTTCAAGTTTCACCCATGGTGCACCTCTTAATAAGACAAGTGGAATCCAGGGACAGAATCATCCAAGAAACCTCTTGGATAGAGACATGGACATTAACAATTTCCTCCCATGACCACAGCAGGCTGCTGGTGGGACTGTCCAGAGCATTTCCTACACGCTTTATTCACATTAAAGAACTTTTACATTGCACAATTTCCGAGCATCTCTTAATCTGTTCCATTAATTAGCACTGCTGGGCCTTTTTTTTTTTTCTTCTTCCACCTGTACATTATCAAGCAGCTGAAAACATTATTCCACTGATTTATCTGCTGATGACACAAGCTGGGGTGAGCAGTCCTCAGTCATTTGTCATTTGGATGGCACTTTGGCTCTGGCATTTCCATCCATCTTCCCCCACTGGATGTTATTTGCAGATAAATCTTTCAGAATTAGGTGACTCCTACCTCTATGGTATCTCTAAGCCTTAGGAGCTGATCTCCACTGTGCTGCTGCACCAGAACCTGCAGCAGCCAACCTCAGAGTGGCAGGATGCTGCCTTTCCAAGATTTGGGATCAAACTGGCTGTCAAAATGAGCTCTTTTTGGAAAGCCAGCAGGATCTATCCAAGGATCTCACAGGATTATGCCACCGATCCTCTCCCCCTGCTCTTTGGCAGCAGAGCATTATCTCTGGATGATCTTAGAGGTCTTTTCCAATGATTCCATAATTTAACTTCAGGATTCCATGATTTAATTCACCCCATCCTGTGCCTGTTCATTGCTCCATCCCCATATTTCTGCCGTGTAGGGAATCTGCAGCCTCGACTCCTGCACTGATGAAAAGCTCACTCGAGCTCCAGTGCAAGAAAATCCCTAAATCCTCCATGGTTTCAACCTCCCAGATTGTCCATTATCAGCTTTGTTGTAGTGGTTGGCACAAGGGATTAGTCCAACAGGCAGTGACTGACAGTTCCCTCCTAAAAAATGGCACCATCTGGCAAAGCAGAATTGCCATTCCACGTTATCCTGGTCCTCCAAAGCATTTCTGTCCCCTGTCCAAAGCCCGGGAGCAACCAGCAGATGTGGACGAGGTTTGGGAGAGAATCCGAACCACAGCTGTGGCTCAATTGGCCATGAAGAAATGTGGAAATTAAATAAAAAATATTACAACCAAAATCTTTTACTCTCGGATAAATGAGGTTATTCCCCCCCGCAAATGGGAATAACTGGGAGAAAAACCTCTCTAGGTGTTAAATGGTACTTGATCCATTTTTATGGGAAGGATTCCACGAGATTGTTGCCCAGAATAAGAAGGAACCACATTAGCTGACCCAGGGAATCCTGTCCAGACCCAAGTTTCTGTTCTCTTTAAACTAAATGAAAGGAAAATGCAGTTCTCATCTCTGAAAGGAAAATCAGTTTTCCTGGAGCCCTGACATGCAAACAGGACTTATTTTTTTTTTTCCCATCTGCAGCAGTTCAGACAGATTTAATGTGATTAATGCTGCTAAACTATGTCACCTATGGCATTTTTCTGCTTTCCAGTAGATGAAAAGGCTTCTGTTCAAAAAGAAAACTGCAATATGTGCTGCATGAAATGCCAGCTGGGAGTGGAGGAAGAGAGTGTAGTGATGGCAGATACTTGATTTAGCTCTGCATCAATAAAACATCCACATTTGTAAGAGAGAATGTGATGGAAAATGTTCCTAATTGAATGATATTTGTACCAGGGCATCGGGCCCCTCACCTGGAATTTCTTCCAGGATGCCCTGCTCTGTTCCTTGAAATCTGACTTAGATCCCCCCCTTTCAAAGCTGTCTCTGAAATCAGTGTCACAAAGAATGAACTTAATGGGTTTGAGGCAAATTTCCATCTGATTCAGTTGGGAAGTGAGACCCATGAGGATTGGCCCAGCAACCAAGTTCAACAAGCTGGGGGTGTTCACCTGGAGGAAAGAAGGATGCAGGGAGACCTCAGAGCCCCTTCCAGGGCCTAAAGGGGCTCCAGGAGAGCTGGAGAGGGACTTGGGACAAGGGATGGAGGGACAGGACAAGCTTTAAGCTGCCAGAGGGCAGGGAGAGATGGGATATTGGGAAGCAATTCTTCCCTGCGGGGCTGGTGAGGCCCTGGCAGAGGTTTCCCAGAGAAGCTGCGGCTGCCCCTGGATCCCTGGAAGTGTCCAAGGCCAGGCTGGATGAGGCTTGGAGCAGCCTGGGACAGTGGAAGGTGTCCCATGGCAGGGGATGGAATGAGATGTGCTTTAAGGTCCCTGCCAAAACAACCATTCTATGACTGACCTCTGAGGTTGCTGAGTCCAACAATTCACTGAGTTACTAAAAAGACCAAAATACCTGTGCCACAAGCTGAGGTGCTGATGTCCCCTGGCCAAAGGCACCAGTGCTGCTGCAAGGGACGTGCTCAGAGCTCTCCCCATCCCCCTTGCTCATGTACTCCCAATCCATCCCCTCAGGTGCATGCTGCAGCTCCTGTTGCCTTCTGGACAACCTGCCCAGGGAATTAGATCAGTGCAAAACGAACCCACGGTATTTTGTGCCAGTTTAGACCTCCGGAGTGGCTCAGCACACAAATCCATGTGGAAAGGAATTGTGGAAGGGGGCAGCAGGAGAGAGGAGAAGCCAGGATCTCCTCTTTTCCCAGCCGTGGGACTGCACCTGGAGCGTCTGCTCCTCCTCCTCCTCCTCCTGCAGCTCAGACTTTGATGCCAGAGGAGCTATTTTGGTGCAAACTGGGTGTGAAGGGAACACAAGCCGTGGTGTCCTACATAGCAGCCTGCTGGCAGTGATGGCACAGAGAGTCCTGACTCACGTCCCCTTCACGGAAATTCCTTCTCCAAAGTTTACATCACCTGGCAGCTTTTGGTTATTGCTATTATTTGGACATCTGGCAATCAGGGTTTGCAGCTCCTCTCTCTGTCACGAGCACAAATACAGCAGAAGACAACATCCAGGATGCTACCAGTGATCAGAAATTAATCATGGCTTTATAAAAGGAAGGATTATTTTGTTCCTGTTGTACCCCAATGAAAGGATGTTGCTGACAGGGTGCGTTTTACTTGGTTCCCACTGTTGGGGGTTTTTCACATTATCAGAGTTTAGCCTCTCAACCAATTTTTAAAGGTTTGTAGCACAAAATAAACCTAAAACTTTCCTTTTTCCACAGCCACATCCAAGCAAGGTTCAGGACAGTCTTCCCCCAGTCTGGCCAAGCTTCCTAGGGAATCCAAATCTCTGCTTGTTCCATATCAAGGTCGTGCAAATCCTGCTGAGGAGTGGCTCCAGATGCTCAGATTATGGAAGTTTCTGCTCTTCAGCACAAGCTCTGAGCCGTGCATGTCCCAAAACACACGAAAAGACCCCCAAAGGCTGGTATTTGCTGGTGGGCACTGGAGCAGATGACTTTGGGAATCCGGCCAGAGCAAGAGATCTCCATCCCAGCCCAGGTGGGTCACCAAATCTGTTCCACTGTCTGAAAAGTGCTGGAGCAATGGGATCCACAAAGAAGGATCTCAAATTCCTTCTCAAGTCTCTCCTAAATCTCCAAGACAACAACTCCTCTCTGCCTCTTTATTATTTGAAGATAATAAGGAATGACGTCACAATCTTCTGGTACCCAGAGCTTGTCCTTTTCCTCCTAATACCTTTGGAAAAAGAAGGAATTGTTCTAATCTGCAGGTCTCATCTCCTGCTCCAGCCACTTTATCTCCAAACCTGCCTGGTTTGGTATGAAATAGGAAGGATTGAGCTACGCTTTTCCCACACCTCATCATGTTTAGGCTGAGATTAAGGCCCAGCCCAGGTGGCTGCCATGGGAGCAAGGGGCTGGGTGGAGCTTTGGTCAGCCCCAGCACACCTGGTCCTGTGTTTTCGTGCAGTTTGCACAACTTTCAGCCTTCCAGAATAACAGATTGGGTGAAGGAAAATTGGCCTCGTGATGGCAGAAAGCTGCAATTCCCTGCCCACAGAACAGACCTGAGTCTAATCTAATTCCTGCTTGGTTTGGGTCCACATCCATAGGCAAAATTATTCCAGGTTTGCATCAGTAGTGCCAGGGACTGTGAAAATGCCTGAGATGTCCATTAAAACCCATTTGTGCACATTCCAGTCTCTACTCCACACCTATCCAGACATTTTACTGATCTGATAAGAAAATCTCTTGTGGGGAGTGCCCTTGGGAGACAGATGTAAATATGTTTTACAAGGATTTATCCAAATTTCGAAACAATAAATGCCTTATAACTCCTGAGGTCCCCAAAAAATGATCTCATTTACATTTTGTCTAGGCCAAGGCACTTCTGCCTCCAGGTCAGTCCTGCTGGGTAACAAAGGGTTGGTACTTGGAACTTGGATAGACCTTTCCTGGATGTTTGGAACACAGAGAAGGCCTGGATGTGAAGAAGAAGCCCTGGTGAGCACGAGAATGAGAGCAGGATTTCATGGAATCATAGAATGTCCTGTGTTGGAATGGACCCACAAGGATCATCCAGTCCAACTCCTGACCCTGCACAGACACCCCAACAATCCCAAACTGTCCCTGAGAGCAGTGTCCAAACACTCCTGGAGCTCTGACAGCCTTGGGGCCGTGCCCATTCCCTGGGGAGCTGTTCCAGTGCCCAATTCCCTCTGAGGGAAGAATCTTTTCCTGATTTCCAACCTAAACCTCCCCTGACACATCTCCAGCTGCCCAAGTGTGATGGCAAGCCCAGGTATGAACACCAAGAGCTGACATTCTCCCAGCTTCACCTCAGTACTCCACCTCCAAGTGCTGTGCATTAATTTGGGATTTTATTATTTAACGTGGATCTTCCATCCTCAGGGCTGTGCAGAATTGTGACTCTGACACCAGAGCTGGGAGGTGGCAGCACATTACAGAGCACGGCAGTGACACTGCCTGCTGGGAATTCAGCTTTTTCTCCTCAGAACTTACAAGAGGAAACATTTGTAGTGTGTCTCGGTGACATCTCTGGGAATAATCCCCACTGAGCCCCTTCCCCTGTGCTTCTTAAGAAGTCACTGCCTACCTTTATGTTTGGAAATCTGTTTCTAAGCAGCTTTACCTCATTTCAGCTCAGTCTCACAATAAGGGAGCTTCCACCATCCCCTGCAGCAAAGCTATGAATACATTCTAGGTCACTTCCCCAGGCCAGGTTTTCCTCCCCAGTTTAAACCAGTTGCTCTATGGAACAGCAAGTGCAGAGAAGCAAAACAGCCTTGGCCTCTTTTTGTTTCCATCAGGACAAAATTCTTTCAGGAATTTCAGCTCCATCCAACCCACCAGCTCCCATGGAATTGCCTCTGTCTAAAGGTTGCCCAGAGAAGCTGTGGCTGCCCCAGCCTTGGAAGTGTTCAAGGCCAGCTTGGAGCAACGTGGGAGAGTAGAAGGTGTCCCTGCCCATGGAATGAGATGATCTTTAAGGTCCCTTCCCACCCAAACCATTCTGGGATTCTGTGATTTCACATTCAGCTGATGTCTGTCAGAAAGCAGCATGTCCTCTGATACTGGAGAGAATCATGCACAGCCCAATTTACGAATATATTATAAATTAGAATTATAAATGTGGCTCGCAGCTGATGTCACTTCAATTCACATCATGCAGATCCCATCAAAACAATGCATCTTCCGTGAAATAATTCGGCATCCTCAAGTAGCAGGAAAGGGGCTCTTTGCCTCTAACGTGCGCCTCTCCTTTATTTTAATACAACATTAAATATGCACAGTTAAGCACTCAAAAGTCAGGAAATGAGAAATGCAAGGCTCATAGAGCTTTAACTCTGCCTCCTCGAGGATATTAATTATGTTGTCATCTTTTATCAGATCATTGCATACTCTTTCTTAAATAATCTTTTTCCGCAACCTTTCCCACATCCATACATTCCAGAGCAGCCCCGGATGGCTCTGCTGGAAACCACAGGGATTCATAATGAGGAGAGGACACACTGAAGGATTCACGTTTCCATTCTGCCTTGGACTTCCTTGGCTTCCCAGAGTTAAAATGTGCAACTTAAAATGTTAAATTCCCGCTTGGTTTTCACTGCTGTTCATCCCAGTGATGCCTTAGGTTTTAACTTTCATGTTTTCTGAATCTTGTACTGCCTGGTGTGTAACTCTGGAGTTTCGTGTGGCCTGTGAGCTGCTGTTCTCTCATGCTGGTTACACATAACAAACCCTCTCTAGGTTTGCACTTCAAGGACACCTCGATTGTTCCAGGCCCCAAAATGTGTAAACTAAAGCCTTGAGAGGAGAAGAAAACTTGGGGTAATTACATCATTAACTGAAATTATAATTGGAGAATTAACCCTGATATGCAAATGGACAAACTTACAAAAGGGTGAAGAACCTGTGACCTGGGGTCCATCTTGGGTGTAGCCCCTCAAAGGCTTTTGACTCCCAAGGTGAACCTTTGAAGGCCCTTCAAATAAATACCCACTATTATTCTCTTATTCTTGTCTAGCCTCTGTTTTCAGGTAGCCACTTCAAGGCATCACCAGGGCTGCAAAGTGTTCCCATGGAATCAGAATTGTGGGACGTCCTGAGTTGGGAGAGACCCACAAGGATCACAGAGTCCAACCCCTGGCCCTGCACAGACACCCCAACAATCCCAAACTGTGCATCCCTGAGGTGTCCAAACTCTCCTGGAGCTCTGGCAGCCTTGGGGCTGTGATCATTCCCTGGGGAGCAGCTCCAGTGCCCAGCCACCCTCTGGGGGAAGAACCTTTCCCTGAAATCCAACCCAAACCTCCCCTGACACAGCTCCAGCTGTTCCCTGCTCCTGCCCCTGGTCACAGCAGAGATCCCCCTGACTTCACCCATTGTTCCCCCTACACACTAAAAATGTACAACCTCTGTACTGAACAATAACTTTTTGAAACTGGTTCTTCCCAGTGCTGAAACACATTTTAGGATGAAGTATTAATTTCATTTTATATGGTGAAATTTCCTTTGTACTTGCACTATAATACATAATGTAGAGATATATAATATAGAGATATATAATATAGAGATATATATCTTACAAATAAGAGCATCTTTTCTTTATCTACAGACTAAGTTTCCACACAGAAGGGGAAAGAATTGCAAATTTTGCACTTAATGATGGAATCAGAGTATCCTGAGTTGGAAGGGACACACGGAATAATGATGGGTACAGAGAGGCCTCTCTTCAGGAAAGGCACAAAACTTCCAGTCCTTGAAAATTAAATATTAATATCCCACCTCCTTTTTGTTTCACGATCCCAAGATCTGATCCCATCCCAGTGACTTCCACTGGAGCTGAACTGCTCCCTGCAGAGCGGCTCTACAGGGCTGGCAAAATTAATCCCTCTTTTCTTTTTTTCCCCTTTCATCTGGCTGCCTCCTCAGTGAATATTTAAGGAATAGAGCACACAGAAAAAACCAGCAGCTTTCCACCTCCATGCTGGACTTTTGAGGTGTCACTAAGAATTCCAGACAGGATCTTCCTCCAGGAGAGCCCCAAACCCCAACAAAAAGCGTGGGTTTGTATTGGGTAAATTATAAATGAGCAGGAATGTTCTCAGGGCTGCAGGAAGAGCTGACAGCTTCTGGCAGCCAGGTGAGGTCCAAAGCTGAGGGATGCTCCCACTCCCCCCAAAAAAGCAGCTGCACAACCTTGTAGAGGTTTTTTGCTCCCCCAGGGGCGGGTTGGATGCTGTTACAGAGAAGGTGAGTTGTCATATGGCTGATTTGAAATAAGTATGGGTCTGTGCTTGAGATTAACTGCATTACAGCAGCTTTCAAATCACCATGACAACTCTGGGTTTATAGGCAGGATGATTTTATAGATATATTTATTTATACATCTACATACATATATATATATATATATCTCTATATATCAGCAAGAGTGTGGATGGCCCTTGTTGGGACAATGAGGAATGAGGGGTCTCTGTCGCAAGGAATTTCCAAACTGAATTTGGCATCCCAGGGCATGGAGCGTGTCCACTCTGGGCAGCTGAGAGGGTGGAAAACAGACCACAGGTATTTTCTGCAACGATTTCAAAACTCAGCCAGCTGAATCCACAGTGTACACATGTGATTCCTTATCTTTTACCAGGAAAAAGAGTGGGGAAAAAACCCACCTCTTTTCCTCTAAATAATGCTTCTCCACGACATTTTTCTCCCCCATAAAGAGCTGAGTTGCAGGATTGTTTGTTCCCCCGAGAGCAAGGTTTGGTTGGAGATTCCAGAAGCACTGGGAGTGCCTTGCATCCCCGGCCTGTGCTCCAGGCTTGTGGCACAGATAACCAGGTTATCTCCCAGGCAGGGAAATCCCAGGCCATTTCCATAATTTATAGATGAGCTCAGCTGAATGAACCCGACACGAAATTGTCACCGTCTGTTGAACAAACTGTGTGGAACTGTTGAACAAAGGGACATTTTCGCATCTGGCATCACACAACAGAGGCCCCACACGAGCAGCTGTGCAAAGCTGGGGCTGGTAATTGTGTTTCAGCACGAGCATTTCTGCTCAAAGAAGTCTATTCCCAGCCTAACTCCAACCAAACACTATTCTTGCTAAGATGTGTGTAAAGGTAATCTAATAATATCTTTTCTTGCAGAGGATGTTTACAAGAAACCCTCTTTTTGTCGGGGAAATCGCTCATTGATTCCTGTCTCTCACAAAATGCACCTGAGACTTCGCCGTGGCCCAGAGGCTTAAATGTTAGAGCCTAGCTCACAGCCATCCATTAACCTCTCTCAGGCCCTCAAGATGGATTTCCACGTGCAGATTCCACACTGGGAATGCTCCCTGGCCTGTGTTGGCTTGTCCACCGTGGCCAGGAATTGCCTGGGATAGTGCCAGAGCCAGCCCCACTGTGCCAAGGACGTGCCCAAAAGGGATCGGTGCGGAAGGGCCAAGGGGCATCTCCACGGCCCAATTTAATGCACAAGGACAAGTCAGGATTTATGCTTTAATTCCCACTGCCAGAGGGCAGGGTTAGGTGGGATATTGGGAAGGAATCCTTCCCTGTGAGGGAGGTGAGGCCCTGGCACAGGGTGCCCACAGAAGCTGTGGCTGCCCCTGGATCCCTGGAAGTGTCCAAGGCCAGCTTGGAATAACCTGGGATGGTGGAAGCTTTTCCTGCCCATGGCAGGGGGTTGGAAGTGGATGAGCTTTAAAGTCCCTTCCAGCCCAAATCATTCTGTCATTCCACGATTTACACTGGGCTCATTTCCCACTCCTGATGTACAGAGCATTTCTAGATAAGTGATGGTATCTCAATTCCTCCGGATGATGCCTTTCCTGGGTGCTATTTTTTCCACTAATGTGTTAAACTACTGAAGCATTGCTACACTGGGGGAGAGGGGGAACGGGGAGTAGAACTATTTTAAAACTTAGCTCTTCCTTCTCTCTGTAATCATGGATCTCTTCTGCTTTTCATTGCTATGTACAGCTCAGTATCCAGGCAGCTTCCCTCCCCATCTGCCACGAGGAGCTGCAATTCAGGGAATTATTTCAGTTTAAGATGGCTGCTCTCAGAGAAAAGAAACACATCCTGTGTCCTACCCTTGGATTTGGACTTCCTACGTCCTTTTCCTTTCATCTGAAAGCAAAGTCCTTCAGATGGATCCTCTCCAGGGATGCTGTTGCTCTTTATTTGTGAGCAGATGCAGCAGCTACGAAAGGAGGATGTTCCTGCTCTGCCAGAACTCACTTTTTGGCTGACTGGACCACAAAGGGAAATTCTAAAACTTCTGTTATTCACAGCCTAACTGGTCTGAATGTCTTGTGAGCACTAGTGTCACCGAGCTGCTTTAGGAGAAAAGGAAAAAGCTTTTCCCCCTCAAATATTCCTGACAACAAACACAGAGACACCACCTGTGAAACCATCAGGGTTTTCCTGCTGTAAAACCTCAGCCCCTTTGCAAAGGGCTCCAGGAAGTTCTCAGCCAGCTCCACCCAACCCCTGGACCTGCTAACCTGCCCCATCCAAAGCTAAATACATCTTCCTGCACTGCAGGTGCAGGTTGGAAAGGCAGAGCCACTGAAAAAGCACGAAAAATTCCACGCTGCAAACATGGAAACGGCTCCTGAGAGACGGAGAAACTCTTTTCAAAATAGCTCCTTGATTCATTAGGAACAACAGCAAGGTTGACACATCCCCCACGTTTCATCCCACCCGTGGATTCATTACAGGCACCAGAGAGATGCAGGCGCTGAGGAACCGAATTCCTTCCCCCACCTTTCTTCCCCACAAAGCCTCTCGCTGGGTTTTATCTGTAACTTCAGCAACAGCTTGAATTGCTGGGGAACTTGACAGGGTGATTTATCATAGCTTGTTGCATTTTTCTCAAAACATCCCAAGCAGATGATATTATGAAACAAAGGGGGGCGGGGGGGGGGGGGGAGG
>VWZT01005650.1:17791-37314 GCA_013397055.1 Pachycephala philippinensis | reverse complement strand
GGGGTGGGGAGGAATAAGATGTAGTCATTGTACATGACAAAAGCTCATTATTAGGGCATCACAAAACAAAATAGAAGAAGACTAGGGGCAGATAATGACAGCCAGTGCTGAAGACAGACCAAAAAAAAAAGAGAAAAACAGGCAATTGAATGAACAAAAAAGTGTAAAAATAGGATGGGAAGGACCGCTAACCCAGACTTCCCCGGAGGCAGGTTCAGCTCTACCTGTGTCAGTCCCAACAGATGTTTGTGACATCAATGCCCTGTGCTAAGTAATCACCTGCAAAAACATCAGTGGAATTCTGAAAAGCCCCACACTGAGCCACAACTGCTGATGAAACTGAATTTAAGAGGGAAGAAATAGCTTGCCATATTGCAAAGGAATAGGAACCCCCTGGTGATACAGAAAGAGCTGACTCCACGAATTCCAGGGGCTTGGGGAGGGGGCCTAGGAAAGGAGAGGTTTCCTTTCTCTCCAGAAGTGTCTCTGCTTTGGAATGTTATTCTCCTCTGAGCTTGCTTCGGGATGGGACATGCTCATGACATCATTTTGCAGCAATATTAGAGACAACACCACCAAATAAATAGCTCTGAAAGGTAAAATTAAAATGTTTTCCTCTTTTTTTACACGTCCATCCGGGAAGGGCTTCAAAACATCCATGAGAAACACAAGGATTCTGGAAATGTCCTTCGAATCCCAGCAGTCTGGAGGGCAGGGTGGACTTGAGCTCACATCTCTGTGGGTTGGTTTATTTATTTGGGGTGTTAAAGCCAGTTCCAGCTCCAGCTGTTCGATCAGACCAGCTCCCAGTGCTCATTTCTGATGACCCTCACGGAGACCTGGAGCCCATCTTTTATGAAAGGCTGGGAAATCACAGAGCTACAAGTGAAGAAGCACTTTAAAAGCTGTAAGGCAAAAGAGCGAGAGAGTGACCTACAAAGCAGAATCTTCTTTTGCTGTTTATTGCACTAAACATCAGGGAGAGAAAAATAAACCTCTCCTTGAGCCAGTGGTGAGTCAGAATGAGACAAAACCCTCACCATCCACCTGAAAGATGCCTCACCATCCACCTGAAAGCTTGAAGGTGAAGTTATCCCTGTGTCAGGGCCAAGATGACACCTGAATTCAGCTTCAGCCCTTGATGGGGTCACACAAAGCTCTGAGCCACTGCTGTGACCCACTTGAGAGTTCTTCATCCTGCCTTTCATAATACCAATTTCACACAGGCACTGGAGTCAATGCAGCTCCTCAAGGAGGAGGAATAGGCACAGAAATGTCTAATCCGTGACCAGCAGCATCTCCTGGAGGTGCAGGTTGGCCTGCCCTGCTTTGCTACGGTGCAGGTGACAAATGGTAGGAAGGACAAACTTAACAGCTCCCCCTTAAAGTGTGTGGAATAAATTCTTCTGCATACAACATGATCAGATGTCAATTAAAGCACAAAAAGCACAGAACAACAGAATCACAGAATCACAGAATCACAGAGGGTTGGATAGGAAAGACTTTTAAAGGTAACCTTGTTCCAACCCCTGCCATGGGCAGGGACACCTTCCACTATCCCAGGTTGCTCCAAGCCCTGTCCAACCTGGCCTTGGACACTCCCAGGGATCCAGGGGCAGCCACAGCTTCTCTGGGCACCCTGTGCCAGGGCCTCACCACCCTCACAGGGAACAATTCCTTCCCAATATCCCATCCATCCCTGCCCTCTGGCAGTGGGAAGAGATTCCCTGTGTCCTGTCCCTCCATCCCTTGTCCCCAGTCCCTCTCCAGCTCTCCTGGAGCCCCTTTAGGCTCTGGAAGGGGCTCTGAGGTCTCCCTGGGTCCTTCTCTTCTCCAGGTGAACACCCCCAGCTCTCCCAGCCTGGCTCCAGAGCAGAGGGGCTCCAACCCTTGGAGCAGCTCCATGGATTCCTCTGGACTCACTCCAACAGGCCCATCTTTGGTATTTGCCCCAATCCCTCAGTATTGAGTCACTCCCCCACTCATTTTCAGTCCTATTCCTTACTTTCTGCCTCGATACATTCCTGTATCAGTTGCCCAGACCCACATTCCCACATTATTTCGAGCTGCCCATTCTTGTTTGGAGCTAATCTATTTCAGCACCTGTGGGCAGGTATTTGACACCACCAATGTTTCTTCTCTGCAGCTACTGAGCCACAAATCCACTACAAAAGGACACGTTAAGACTCTGTAATGGGTACTTAGGAACACAGAAGTGTAGGCACAAAACCTTTTGTCCCTACGTTTAGAAACCTCTTTTTGAACTGTTGTGTTAATATAGAACATTATGGTTTTATTATTATTTTTATTAATAATTTTACGTATCTGCCTCTAAGCTGCTTTGGAGGGTTTCTATAACAGATAAAGGACTGGTCTCAGAATCAATCCCAAAATGTTTTGGGTTGGAAAGCACCTCAAAGCCCATCCCACTCCACCCTCTGCCATGGACAGGGACACCTTCCCCTATCCCAGGTTGCTCCAAGCCCCGTCCAACCCGGCCTTGGACACTTCCAGGGATGGGACAACTGTCCTGGTTCTGTTTAAGGACATGCAAACAAACACTCCAAAACAAGAGGCCACATCCAAATGTCAGTTTGGTACCTGGCATGTGCTGCCTCAGCCCCTATCTGGGAAAGGCCCAGTTAATCTGGCCAAAACTGTGTCAGAGGCTTTACTAAAAACCTTGGGCCAACATCTGAGCCCATGTCCTGGCTGCATTTAGGCTCCTAATAGAGATGTATTTATTAGGCTCCAGTTGGAGCACATTAAAGTGCTGGGGGTTTGTGGGATCCAGCTCTGCTGGGCTTGGCTCACAACTGGGCTCAGCTCAGCGCAGCTGCGAGTCAGTGATCGTGCCTGGTGTCAGCTCAGCTCTTGTGGGCTTTGTTTTTATCCAAAGGGCATTGCCAGCACCCACTGCATATGCTGAACATAATTAAAGCCTCTTTCTTCAATTAAACCTTTTGTCTATGTCTAATAAGGCAGAATCCGGTCAAATCTCTGCGTAATGCAGAGAAATGTGTAAACAAATGGCTCAGAGAATTCCTGTGCACGTGTGGGTCTCGCAAATTTGATTTATTTCCTTTGTACCTTTACATTGTGGTCAGGCCCTGGCACAGCTGCCCAGGGCAGTGCTGGAGTCCCCAGCCCTGGAGGGATTAAAAAAATGTGTGGATGTGGCACTTGGGGACATGGGGCAGTGGTGGCCTTGGCACCTGGGCACAGGTTGGACTCGATGGTCCTGGAGGTGTTTTTCAACCTGAATTATTCTTTTATTCTGTATAGAAAATAGCAGAGTGGATTGCAGGACACTGGGCTCTCTCTGAGGCTTCTGTCCTCAGGCTTTTCTCCACTTTTATTTCAATTTTTTTTTATGATTTGGTTCCTTATCACTGTTAATAGATACAGAATCTAAATGTCTTAATTACAAAATGTGCCCGGATTAAAATACCATGAACAAAACCAGTTTAGGAAAAGCCAGGGGGAACTGTGTCCTTTAATCAGCCAGTTTATTAATTAATAATGTAATAAATTCTCTCAAAGTCCTCTCAGGGCTCACGACTTCCTGATGGAAGATTTTGCTGGAGGGATGTGAAAGGATCTTGTGCTCAGTGAGCCAAACCACGCTTGGGGCATGAGCTGGACTGCTAAAGAAAAACATTTAAAACTGGGCTTTGTGTCACCTTCAGGGGGGAGATGTTTAAGCCGAACATAAATAAATAATTGCAGAGCCCATGGGAAATAAAACCATAAAATAAATACACAGCAGAGAGATTTGTCCACTTCCAGACCAGCAAACTCTCAGGGATGCTCAGGAAGTGCTTCTGAGTTGCCCTAATTAAAGGGAGATTTAGGACGTGGCCATCTGTAAATCTGTTTTGTCAAGATCAGGCGTTAATGTAAAAGGAAAAAAATTTGGAGCAAGCTCTTGGCTAAAAGCTTCCTATATATACCCACCTGTTCTTCTAAAGGTTTTCTATAGCAACCATCAACAAAGGGCTTTTAGAGCAACAGCATCACTGAACAGAAATGTGGAAGCCATTATATTTTCTTCTCAAAAAACGAATTTTGCCTGGAAATGAAAACCTCAGTGGCAAAGCTGAGTTTTTATGAAATATTCTCATTTTCCTAAGAAATCACCATTTTAAACTCCACACCAGGGTTCTTCTGGTCTTCTGTGTGCATCACAATAATGTTCACCTTTGTCATGCTCTTTATCCTCATCTTTTTCCCTCCTTTACCGTCAAAAATAATAACAAGGAAATAAAAGATGGCCACAAAATAATGAAAATGTAGTGAAGAACCACATCCTTTACTATATTACAGGTCAAAATGGGCATAACAATAAGGTAAAGACACAGCAAAATGTGATTTCCTCCAAAATGGTTTCACAATGGAAAGATTAGAAATTCCATTTCATTTCTGGAGAAGTACAACTTCAAAATGCCAACATCGTCATAACTTCCCCCTCCTTTCCACCTCCCTCCCCCAAAACAGCTCAGCTAAGAACTCCCAGATTGGAAAGGGTTGTATTAGAGAATACAGAAGATACACACACACACGGCACTGAACAGCTCTGACCAGCCCCAGGTCTCTGGCTATGAATTCCCCCTTTATCTCACTAAATTCACGAATTTATTTCACTTGAAGAATGTTATTGCCTCTAGGAAAGTGTGGCAGGCAGCAGGTGTCTTGGTTTTTCAAGGAAAACCCGAAAACATCTCCAGGAAGAAAGGCTCAACCACTGTTTTCTGAACTACGCCGAGGAACTGATTCAAACTAAAATGAAAATCAGCAAAAAAACCAAGAAAAGCCTTTTTTTTTTAGCATGAGGAGTCTTTTGATCTGATTTCTTGCATGGCCCCATCCTCAGCTTTTCTGTACTGTAGCACTCAGCCATGGTGCACAACCTTCCTGGACAAACCAGTCCAGAGCATTGCTAAATTATTCCAGAAACAGGAATTCAGGAGTTCAGACACAGGTTCTTGAGAAAGGTACCTGGTGTCCTGGTAAAAATTTCAAACAAATGCATCATTTTGCCCCTGCCTTGAAGGCCACTGAGATTGTTGGGGGTTTGGGACACATCAAACAAAGGAGGGGCTGAGAATTGGGTTCCTTCAACCAAGGGAATGCTGATGGAGATCCTACGGCTTTCTTAGACTACTAAAGAGAGGGTACAGAAGACAAAACCAGACTCCTTTAGAGGTGCAGAGTGGAGGGGTGAAAGGCGCAAGCTGAAAGAGGGAAAAGCATTTCACTCATTAAAAATTCACCTGGACACAACCATGAGCAACCTGAGGTATGCTGGACATGCTTCAAGCACAGGCTTGGAGCAGAGACCTGCAGAGTTCCTTCCAGTCTAAATGACCTGAGTTTCTACAATCCTAATACTCAAATATTTTCACTTTTACTATCCCCAGGTTGCTCCAAGCCCCTTCCAACCTGGCCTTGGACACTTTCAGGGATCCAGGGGCAGCCACAGCTTTTCTGGGAAACCTGTGCCAGGCCACCCTCACAGGGAAGAATTTCCTCCTCAGAGTTAATCTAAACCCACCCTCTAATATTCTGTTCTAATTTCCATGACGTTCATTTCCAAATGGATCCAGAATTGAACAAAGGGTATCAATGACTGTCTCAAAATCACAAGAAATTCCAAGATCCTTCACCTGTTTCTCCTCAATACCCACCTCATGCCATGCCTGCTACCTTTGGATCAGACATAAGGCAGCAGCTCACTGACTAAATCATTTTTTATTGGATTCTGGCTCTTTTTCCAGGATATTGACTCCATAACTTGTCTTCTCCATGACTGAGCACCTGCACAGTCTTTGTCTCGGCAAACTCTACATGACATCAATGCTATTTTTGTGGAGAAGGTCAAGCCCTGTCAGGGACAAAGAGCACAGAGCTTCTGAGGTGGAATTCAGTTCACAGCCCCTGTTCTCAGCACAGGAGTTGAATATTTCCTGCATTCCACCCTCCCACGGGCAGCATCTTATGCAGGATGAGTGTCTCAGAGGGAAACAAATGAATGGCTTTTCTCGGGCTAAAAACATTCCTTTCTCCACACAGCAGAGATGCTGCCCGGGCTGAGAGAGGTTGCACTGAGGCATGAAAATGCACATGGGGAAAGTTCTCTCCAGCTTTTGTCCTTCAGTGATCCTCCCTCCATCGTTTCTATGAACATTTCTACCAACTGCTTCTCAGTGACATCACTGCCATGGCTAAATCTGACCTCAGCAGCTTCCTTTGCCCAAGTTTTATCTATTTTAGTCTTATACATGGCCTATATACAGACCTAGAATTAATTCTGACTGGCTTTTCTTTTTTTCTGTTTCACGAAACGGACGAGTCCATTTATATCAGGATGGAAATGAACTTCCTACCAATTACATCCTTTGCAGCACTTCCTTTCAAAATGACATAATTCAGATGACAACAGCCTGAGTCCTCCATGAATTAACTTGGGCACGGCACCAAGCAAAAGGTTGCTCATTGTACCTTTTTCTTTAAAAAAGTTTGTTTTTCAATTAATCCAGCTACCATTCCTGAGTTTCCTTGGTTTCTTATAAATAAACTGTACAGGGGTTATAGACACTAATATTTATATCTCCAGTATTTCTGTTGATACATTTCTTTGGGCTTTAAAAGCTTGAAGTTATTTACAGAACTGAAAGAAAAATACGATGTTTGATCTTCTGTGGATAATTCCATCACTGATGGCAGCAATACTGTGAAAATACATTGACTTTCACTTTTTTTTCCCCAAAAAGGGCTCTTGAACAGAGAGACATCAAAGAGATTAACAGTCAAACACAGATTTATCTTCCAGAAACCTGGAGGAGTTGGGTTCTCATAGCCCGAGCCCACCTAAAAAGTCCAGAACTTCTCCCAAAATAAGAGCAATTTTTGCCAGGTGCTATTTCTTGTAGTTCCTTTCTCCTTTTCTGCCTGACAGTTCCAGAGCATTTTTGGTGGCTGACCTTCAGCTTAGGCACAAAGAAGAAACCACAAGATTTGCCCGTAAATGCATTTACTGATAAATGCAAATCACAGAATATGATCTAATCCTTCATCCTCGCTTTTCTAAAAGGGGAGCTGTTTTCAAGTGTTTCTGTGAGAGTTTAAGACCATTGGATAGCTGGAATTCAATTCCGACGAAGCGTCTCCGAGACCTTGGACAAGGGGAAACAGATTTTTTGCTAATCCTCAAACACAGCTGGCAGGTGAAAGGATTAGCAGGGGCTGAGCTTCTCAGTATGAATGAGGAGAGATGTGACACATCAGCAACCAGAAAAACTCAGGGTTTGTGTTGATGGCTCTAAAACACCTACTTTGCCTGTGAGTAGGTTGAATGTGCCAGCCTGAAGCTCAACATGGGTAATTTTCCCTGTTCAGAACCATTTTGGAAGCAATTTGGGTATCGATATCCTCCACTAGATTTTCTGGGGCTGCAGAAAAGTCACATCTCCCAGCTTGAGCCTCGCCACCTTCAAGCCTTAACTGAAGTTATTTTCTTGAGTTTTAGGAGTAGTTTTAGCCTGAACCACCTTTTGTGAGACCTTTGGGAGAGGAGGCACTGGAGGAAATTCATTGAATACCTTTGATGCCTAAAGAGGCCAACCTAGAAACAGAAACTGGACAGGAGGAAGGGAATAAAGGTGGATATTTATTTGAAAGGCCTTCAGAGGCACACCCTGGGCAGGCCAAAGGCTGCACCCAAGATGGACCCCGAGTCACGAGTTCTTCACACTTTTATAGCTTTGCTCCATTTGCATCTCAACCCAATTTCACCAATTAAACTTTAGCTAATGATGGAATTTCCCCTCAGCTTGCCCCCCTTCTCAGGATGCTGGGTTACACATTTTGGGCCTGGGCCGGGCTGGGTGTCCTTGGAGAGCAGCCTGGAGAGGCTTTGTTCTGTCTGTCTCAGCATGAGAGAGCAGCAGCTCCCAGGCTCCAGGACACTGCAGAGTTACACACTGGGAATACAGGATTTGAAAAATATAAAAGCTAAAACCTAAGGCATCACCCTCACTAATGGATCTCTTTGTTATCCCGTGTTCCCACCATCTGTTACTTGAAAATACTTCCTACCTCTCATCCTATACAGGAATGAGAAGTGGGTTTGGAGACAGGACAATCTTGTGCTGTGTGACAGCAAACACTTGGCCTAAGTGGGTTCGGGGTTTGTAGTAGCTACTAAAATATGAGAATATAAAAATGCAGGAAGTTCTAAAAGCAGAGTCTGGGTTCTCGCCCAGTTCTGAGCAAACCAAACAAACCCTGGGCTGCTCCAGGTCCTTGTTTAGACTTCATAACACCTAAAATGCAGGTGCCTGGCATGAATTCAGAGCACTTCAATTAAGCACTCTTCAGTTAATAGACTCCAGCTACTAGCCTGGCAAAAAATGGGCCAGCTCCTATTTGCTGCCCCTGGGGCCCAAAAAACGTGGCACAGCTACACTTTTTTCCTTCCCAAACCTACTGGTTGCATCCAAAGAGCCAACTGGGAATAGCTCCTTGTCTGTCCAAGCTTTCTAACCATGGCTGGTCACTATCCAGATCCAAATCTGTCTGACTGTACCATGAATCCTGATACCACTTTAATAGTGTGGAGAATGACTTTCCAAGTGCCCAAAACTTGGCTTGGCTCTTCAACACAACAATACTAACTTGGCCCCTGACACTTCTGAAGAGTAATTCAGAGTTCTAGGCATGAAGATGGGTCAATCCACTTGATTTGAAGCTTAAACGTCTGAATAAAGCATTGCCACTATGGACATCCAGCCCTGACCTGGAATATAAAGTCATCTCCTGAGGCCAAATGTTTAAATGAAAAGAGCTCAGCTTTTTGAAAATCAACATGAAAAAAATTTCAAGTGCATCTGTTGGGTCCTGGCAGGAGAAAGACCAAGTGTGCCATTTCTGGAACCAAAAGTGGGAGGTAACATCTATTTTAGTAGGATTCATTTAAAATATAGTCATAGGATCACGGAATTCCAAAATGGATTGGTTGGAAGGGACCTCAAAGCTCATCTAGTTCCAACCCCTGTCACGGTCAGGGACACCTTCCACTACTTCAGACTGCTCCAAGCCTTGTCCAACCTGGCCTTGGACACTTCCAGGGATGTGGGAATTGCAGGCAGGTAGTCCTAGGTAATTCTTTAGGTTCAGGAGAAAGGTGGGGGAAAACTGCCATTGAGTTAGACTGACTCCAGACCGATCCTGGGACATGGTGGATTGTTCCCAGGAGGAGCTGCTCTCTTTCCATGGATAATGGAATGTTTAGGTTAAGGCCATTACTTTTAAACAACTAAAGCCAGCTAAGATCAGTCCCCCTCTGAGTGCTTAAGTAATCAAATTGATGTGCTCCGGTTGTCTGGCCCAAAACATAAGTTTTATCCAGGTTTATGGATCCTGGAGGAGATGCTGCTGGAAAGGAGTGTTCCTGAGGATTTAGCATGTATTAGGCACCACAGAAAAACCATCTGACTCTTGCAGCCTGCCCCAGGCCTGGATGCAGACACGTCAGTTCTGTGGTGATACCATTTGAAAGGATTAATTTGCTATTAACAAAGGGATATTGCTCCAAATGCACCTTTCCCACAGTTCTGGGAGATGAGAAGAATGAGCCTGCTATTATCCCATGTGCTGGAATATGCACTTATTTTCCCCTTTACAAGAACTAAATACATTGGGAATGCATCTTGTGGGCTGACACTTCCACACGTTCCTATATCTGTGTTCCTGCACCTTCCATTACTGAAAGTAACTGATTTAATTGGACTTGTCACTATCCATGATTCCTTCAGCCATGAGGATATTTGCAGCACATTGCCTGGAAGAAACCACCACACTAAAGCAGTATTTTAGGGCTCAAGAGATTTTAGAACTATGTGGAAGGTTTGGAGGAGGAGAGAGAGAAAAATGAAAGACTGTTGGTGATATTTGAACCCTTTTTTCACTGCCTTTCATAACAGGCCACAGGTGGAATGTGCTGATGGACTTTTCCAAGCAGAAATATTGGCTGAAATTACAGTTTAGGTCACAGGAACTGATCAGAGGGACCATGGTCAGTCATCAGATCCCTTTTAATTTAGGAAGTTTTACAAGCAAACATCACCCGTGGAGACCTTCACTGCAGGCACAGAGTGGTGGGTGTTGTTTGAGTTCAAAAGACTTCTCAGGGCATTGTCACTAAGATAGGAAATGGCACCATTGGCTTGGAAGGAACCTGAGAGATCACCTGGTCCCAAGCTGCCCCCTGTGGGCAGGGATATGTCCTAAAGCCTCATGATTTATTAAAAAACAGCAGAATGTGTTTCTCATTTTTAGTAAATTTATTATTTTTCCCATAATGACTGAGATTATGCAATTGGGTAGGTTAGATCTCCACGAAATTAATCTCCTCTGCTACAAGGGCACTCATTTCTTCTCCTGGTGACCAGGGCAGGACCCAGGGAACAGCTGGAGACATGTCAGGGGAGGTTTAGGTTGGATATTAGGGGAAGATTCTTCCCCCAGAAGGTGTTTGGGCACTGGAACAGCTCCCCAGGGAACAGGTACAGCCCCAAGGAGCTCCAGGAGCATTTCGACAACGCTCTCAGGGATGCACAGGGTGGGATTATTGGGGTGTCCTGGGCAGGGCCAGGAGCTGGACTCCGTGATCCTTGTGGGTCCCTTCCAACTCAGGATATTTTGTGATTTCATGAACTGCCTCATTAATTCACAGCTATTTGTGTAGTCATGAAAACCGTACACACAAATTGCACACTGAAGGCCA
This sequence comes from Pachycephala philippinensis, assembly GCA_013397055.1. Lineage (NCBI taxonomy): Eukaryota > Metazoa > Chordata > Aves > Passeriformes > Pachycephala > Pachycephala philippinensis. Next base: position 26,528 of record VWZT01005650.1, on the reverse strand, counting down.
GGAACTTGTGACTACTTAATTTTAAGTATTTGAAGACAGAGAAACTGAGGTCCAAGGAGTGTTTGACTCGTCCCTTAGTCAGAGGGTAGCAGGCTGTGCACAGAAACCAGTCCTGGATCCTGCTGCTCCAACCCATCAGCTCCTGTGAAATTGCCTCTGAAAGAAAGAACAGGTTCCCAGAGAAGCTGTGGCTGCCCCTGGATCCCTGGAAGTGTTCCAGGCCAGGTTGGACAGGGTTTGGAGCAACCTGGGATAGTGGAAGGTGTCTCTGACCATGGCAGGGTGTGACTTCCACCCCAAACCATTCCAGGATTCCATGATCCTAAAGGAGTTTGCCTTTTCAAGGTTAAAATTCTCAGCCTTGCCATCTCACTCCCGATCAGGTAACCAGCAAATTCAAAACTTTACCTCTCCAACTTTCTCCCCTGACTCCCCTCCCCGCTCCTTTCTGAGGCACATTTGGTATTTGTTTTGAATCCTGGCCGATTTTCAGTGCGCAAAACCTGATGCCGAGAGTTACTTGATATTCCGAAGGCGTTATTTTAAGATGAAACAATGTAAATTCTGCCTCGGATGGCAGATGGCTGGCAGTTCACTGTTTGGCAAACCAACTGGTGGGGTATGTTGGAAAGTCGGAGCAGCAGGTAGTACAGCTCAATTTGAAACGACCACAGATGCTCGGAGAGGCGCGGGGGAAGGGCGCAAGCTGGTCAGGAAATTAAGAACAGTAGTCAGAGCTCACAGGGGAAAAAAAAACTAAAAGAAAAAAAATAAAAATGACAGTAATTAGCTGAAAGTTTTCTTCTCCCAATCAGCACTTTTTGGATGGGAGTTAGCAGAGATGAGAGCGAGCGTTGTCGCGATTCACGCGGACGCGGCGCTCCCTCGCTGAGGGCTCCTTTCTGAGCTGTGCCCTGCTGGCTTTAAAGTTCTGCTCCACTCACATCCCACGTGAGCTCTGTGGGTTATTCTGCACCACTCACATCCCACGTGAGCTCTGTGGGTTACACAAGCCTTGTGCTGCTCTTTCCAGAGGGAGGAACATCATCCGTGCTGTCCAAGCTGGCCAAGTGCTTGCCCCTTGATGCAGGCCTCTGGTGCATCCATCTGGAGGAACCAAGCATTAGGGTGGACTCGATGATCCTGGAGGTCTTTTCCAACCTTTAACATTGAATCATAGAATCACAGAATAGTTTGGGCTGGAAGAGACCTTAAAGCCCATCCAGTCCCACCCCCTGCCACGGCCAGGGACAGCTCCCACTATCCCAGGTTGCTTCAAGCCCCGTCCAGCTTGGCCCTAAACACTTCCAGGGATCCAGGGGCAGCCACAGCTTCTCTGGGCACCCTGTGCCAGGGCCTCACCGCCCTCACAGGGAAGGATTCCTTCCTAATACCCAATCTAAACCTACTTTCAGTTTAAAACCACTCCCCCTTGTCCTGTCATGCCAGATCCTTGTAAATAAACTCACTCTATTATTCTTGTGGGCTTCCTTCAGGTATAGGAAGGTCACCCCAAAGCTTTCTCTTCTTCAGGGTGAACAATCCCAATTCCTTCAGCCTTTCCTCACAGCAGAGCTGCTCCATCCCTCTGATCATCCCGGTGCCTGCTCTGGATTTGCTCCAGCAGCTCCAGGTCCTTCCTGTGCTGGGCCCCAGGGCTGGAGGCAGCTCTGCAGGTGGGGTCTCACCTGAGCGGGGCTGAGGGGCAGAATCCCCTCCCCAGGATTCCGTGATCTCTGCTCCCATCACCTCCCACAGAAGGAGCCTGCCCTCCCCTCACCATCGGCACCCGCTCCCCACGAGACGGGGAGGCTCAGCACCCGCTGCCCGTCTTTCCCAAATTGGTAACTAAGTGGGATGAGTTGCCCTTTGGAGGAGCCCAGCTTCCCGCACTCCCGCAGCTCTGGGAGCTCAGAGGAACTATCTCACTTCGTGGTAGCTAAAAGTAGCTCTGCTGGATCCCGACGCAAAGGGTGGGAGCTCTAAAGCAGAACTTTGCTCCAACTGTGGAGTGACATTTTACACCTCCCCAGCTCAGCTGGCCCGGTGCCAAGGGCCGGCTGGCACGGGCTGGCCATGCCCACCATCTTCTGTGCTCCAGACCTGGTGAGCAGCATCCAAACTGCCTTTTGGGAGTGGTCTCTGGCAGGTGCCAGCTCCCAAAGAGTGCTTGGGAAGGGTCTGCAAAGTTCACCAGGGCCAAAACTGTGCTAGGATCAGGCAAACAACAACATCTCTGGAAGTGTTCAAGGCCGGGTTGGCCAGGGCTTGGAGCAACCTGGGATAGTGGAAGGTGTCCCTGCCCATGGCAGGGGGTGGAACTGACTGATCTCTAAGTTCCCTTCTAACCCAGGCCATTCTATGATTCTATGATTCAACAATTCAGGTTGGAAAAGACCTCCAAGATCATCGAGTGGTTCCACCACTGCCCTGGGCAGGCTGTTCCAGGGCCTGACCACGCTTTCAGTGAAGAAATTGTTCCTAATATGCAATTTAAACCTCCCACGGTGCAACTGGAGGCTGTTTCATCCCATTTCTTCACAGAAAGGGCAGATAATCCCACTGTAACACAGGGTGAAGCTCTCCTGTGAAAACAACTGCAGAGTCAGGCTGCTGTCACCCTTTAGTCTTGACTTCACCTCCACCTTCCCACAGTCCAACAACACAAAATGCTTTTGGACACACTCCTCAACCCTTAACACCCTGCAGCAAAGAAGCAGCGTTAGGGAAGAACAGCTCATTAGAAGGGAGCACATGAATTAACCGATCACATGCTCCAAAATTCTGGATCCACGTTCAAGCTTTCCTATGTGATCATTTCCAGCCTGGACGCTTCCTCCAGGTATTTTTTAACCATGCCCATGTTGCCTGCTGCATATCTCTGGGGTGCTAACGAGCTCTGAGTGGTGTTCAGTTAAAGAAATTCCACTCTGAGCCAAGTGTATTGAGGGTTTTATTGCAATTAAGCAATCAACGGAATCAGGAAATGCCACCTGCACACTTCCCTCTGGCCCCCAGACAGCACACGCGGATCCTTTCATCTTGGAAATGGCTTGGAGAAGCCAGGTCCAGTGGAAGGTGTCCCTGTCCATGGCAGGGAACTGGAACTTGATGGTCTTTAAAGCCCCTTTCAACCCAAACCATTCTGGAATTCTACAGTCTTGCCCTGATTTGTTCTGATCCAACTCTCCTGAAATGAATGAAGTTATCTGTAGGAGGAAAATTTGGTTTTTGAGGTGATTCTGCTGTTTTCTGCTGTCTATAATTTCAAGGACCTCCCTCCAGTGCTGGTTTGTTTATAAAGGTAGGCAGCACTCCTTCATGGATACTTACTCCATTTAACATCACCTTAATCAGCTTTAAATGATCTTTCCTCCCTCTAAGGTGTGGATTGTGATACTTCAGCGAGCAGCAATCGTGCAACACAAAGCTCTACAACCCCTTTCTGCCAACAATTCATGGAAATTAAGCAGTTAAGCACAAAAGCAATATACCTGTGAACACACACAAATTGCAGACTGGCAGATGAGGTAATTAGATACAGACTTAATTTATATGAAAAAACTCAGCAGAGCTGGATATTCCCACAGCTGTACATTGGTATTCTACAACACCGCACATGTAGGAGATTATATAGGAGTCCTGGATTGCTTTGCTCAAACCATGCTGGATTTTTTCTGAAAATTGTAGAAAATGTGTGTACAGAGCACTGGATTACTTGGAAACCTGTCTGCAATCAGGAAATTAAATATCCCTGTAAACCAAAGCAGGCAGGGGAAGCATTAAGGCTGCTTGGGAAACGTGAGCCTGAAGTGACTCCTGAATGTTGAGATGTTGATGCGAGTTCTTGGCATTATTTATTGAGGGAATTTCATAGGGGTTTGGCACCCCAAATTAGAGAGCCAGAGAAAGGGAAGATCACTGTTTAAATGCTGGGGGGAAAGGATAATTCACAGGGCCCAGGCTCAGGCAGGAGAGAATGCTGACATCCTTCAACAGGCTGCAGAGAGAGGAGGCAGTTCCATGTGTCCAAGTCCCAGATCTCCATTAACTCCAGCAGGAACAGGGACAGCCCAGCTGGCTGAGTTACCTGCCTGTGTTTGCCTCATTTTTACCCTTTTTTAAAGGGGTTTATTGGCCAATATTGACCAGTAATAAATACCACAAGCACCACTTCTTCCCATTCATCTGCACTCCTGAGAACCTGAGAATTATTCCTACACATCCTCTGCTTCCCACTGGCTATAAAACAAACCACTCCAGCCATCTCGCAAGTGTTGCATCACCTTTTAAAGGCCCTGTCTTAGGTCTAACGCTATTAAATTTTCTTTATGGGATCTGGAAATAAACACAAAACCATTGCTGATAACATTTGTGAATGACACAAAGTTTGACATCATAATAAGTATTAAGGAGCATGAGGTGGCCATAAAACCAGCTCGGGTTCCTCAGTACATTAGGCTCAATCAGCAAACCCATGTTTTAATATATGAGTGTGTGTTCAGCTAGGAAGCAGGAAAGCAGGAATGGAGAGAACAAAGGATTACATAATGGAAAATAGCATCTGAAAGTAATTTAGGGGTCACAGTAGCCAAAAAGCTTAGCACTGGGATGCCATTAGGACGCTGTGATGAAAAGCACTAATGCAATTCACGGACATGTGCACAGCAGAGGAGGAGTGGGAGGAGAGAGTGACTTGATTTTCATTTACGGCAGCATCGAGACTAATGCTGGAATATTAAATCCACTCCTGCCAACCACGTTTTTAAAGGATCTTGAAAAACTGGGGATGCTGTGAGAAAGGCCTTTGGGTAGGATTCAACGGATTGGAGAGCCTCTCTGTGGTTTCCAGGTGACTTCAAATTCTGCACGTCCAGGAAACACGAATTATTGTAGAACCACGGAATGGTTTATGTTGGAGAGGACCTCAAAGCTCATCTCATTCCACCTCTTGTCACAGGCAGGGACACTTTCCACTATCCCAGGTCACTCCAAGCCCATCCAATCTGGCCTTGGACACTTCAGCTGTGATAAATTTTCCTCTGAGAAAGGACAAGTAACTGACCTGTGCACACAGGGGAATTGATGAAAATTTCTAAGATGAAAAAAATCCCAAACCCTGTTGGACTTGGTGAATGAGGAGACAATCAGTCCCAGAGCTCGGTACTTCATCAATATTTGACCATCAGAATTTGAGAGCAACAGTTAATGAGGCAAACGAAAAACTTAATGTTACGTGTACAAAGATGATTAGGATCCAATTACAGCCATCAAAAGAAACTGCCTCGGAAATGAATTCCTTAAATGTCCCGAGGAAATCAGGGAATGCTGTCATCCACTACACTGACATATGCTTTGGACTCGTGGACTGAATTCCCTGATGCCCTTGAATGACGGATCACAGAATATATTTTTAAATAACTTGAGTGATGCCCGGGATCGGGCTCAGACTCCTGAATTCAGGTATCCACACGGACTGGGACCAGTTACCACACATCAACATCCAGAGTCAGCCCCATGCCATCCACAGGGACTCAGACAAGCTCGAGCAGGGAATCTCATGGGAATCTCATGGATTTAACAACACCAAGTGCTGGTGCTGCACCTGAGTCAGAGCAAACCCCAGAATCAACCCAGGCTGGGGATGAGCAGATGGAGCAGCCACAGGAGAAGGATTTGGGGGTGCTGGGGGGTGAGAGCTGGACATGACCCAGCCCAGAAACCCCCCATGGGCAGCAGGGGAGGGAGGATTCTGGATGGCTTCCCACTGCCAGAGGATAAGGTGAGATGGGATATTGGGAAGGAATTCTTGGCTGTGAGGGTGGGGAGGCCCTGGCCCAGGCTGCCCAGAGAAGCTGTGGCTGCCCCACCCTTGGAAGTGAACTTGAGGACATGAGATATCCCTTCCAATTTTATAGTAACTGTATTATTAATTGGCCCATTGCTACAATAATTCACAATAAACTCAGAAATATGGGGAACCTGAATATTATGCTGAGAAAACACTGGGATTTGTCATGAACATCTGCCTATTTTAGGTTTCATTAGATGAGAAAGAAAATGTTTTATAAGAACAAGAGCATTTGCTTATCTTTCTGGGACCTGCACAAATCTGCCTTAAAAAATCTAAATTAAAATGCCTTGTCAGAAATCAGGTTCCCTCTTTTCATGCTGTCACCTTTAGCATAGGAAACACATCCATTAGGTTCCCTTCTTACTTTTTTTTAAGATGTTTGCATTCAAAAGTGAAGAGAAGAAAACAGAGAGGATTGGATTCCATGCCCCCAATTATGAAAACCAACAGAGCACAGGCTTTGAAGAGTGCAGCTGCAATGACAGGATGACACCCTGTGACACTGGGAGTTGGCAAAAGTTGTTTCCTAAGGGACAAAGAAGTGAGGGAGGGGATGAAAAAATAAGGCAGGAGTGGGAATTACCTAAAAAGGATTAAGAGAATATTTTTTTATTGGGAAAGGAATCATAGAATCCCGGAATGGTTTGAGTTGGCAGGGACATTAAAGCTCATCCCTCATGGGCAGGGACACCTTCCACTAGCCCAGGTTGCTCCAAACCCTGTAAATTTTCTGTTGGGGGAGGATGAACACCTTGTTTTCCTACAACATTTCTATTTCCTATTTCTTTGAGATACACACAAAAGAAAGGGCTAATCATCACCAAAATCTCATTATTTCTGTTGTCATTACTCAGGGTTCAGGGGTCTGTCCAGCTTCACTCCTATTTTAGGAGCAGGCTAAAAGGCTTCACTCCTATTTTACTGCAATCTTGAGGATCAGCTTCTGCCTTTAACACCTTCCCCTAAAAAAATATCAGCCCCAAACTCATTATCTTTTTGCACTGTCATCTAAACCAGCAGTAAGGGAAATAAAAATAAATTGCACTTGAGAAGCTTTTCAGAAGATAAAAGGATTTTTCTCCCGAGTCAAGGACAACACAAAGCTCTCCTTTGGAGAGACCCAGCACAGCCCCCTGTGTGTCCAAAGTCCCCTGTGAGTGCCCAAAATGCAGAGTTCCCTCTGCTGCAGCCCCAGTGAAGGCTCAAACCGCACTGGTGCCACAGGTGAGAACTGGTTCAGTACCCCATGGGCAGGTGACACAGAAGTGATGGCCCCAGGACACAGGGCTCAGCTTCAATTTCAATTTCCAGACTCCCTGCAAACCCCAGGGAATGGATAAATTGCCTCTCCTGCTGCTACCCATGCCATGCACTCGCAAGAGATTTTTTCCCTTGATTTAGTCTATTAGAGATATACAGAGTTTAAAAGTCCAGAGTCAGCACCTGGCTCTTGCAATTGGGCATTTATAACACACAGGCAATGGCCAGAAGCTACGAATTACTGATAAAAGTAGAGCTGGTAGGAAAATTCTTTCCTTTCCCCTGAAGAACTCAAATAAAATAAAATAGAAAAATCACATTTTAATCTATTCTTACCCCACTGATTTTTCTAACTGTCATGAAAAAACCAAAAATCCAGATAATGGCTGTTTATACAGCACATACACACACCCATATGTCAACACACATATACACAATCAACAGCCTAAAATGGATTTTTGAGAGGCTTCAGTATCCAAAGATAAAAAAAATCATCCTAATGAGACAATTTCCCTTAGTTAAAAACCCACTTTCCTGGTCAAAAAATACTTCTGTGCAAAATTTTCAGGGAAGTCTAATTTAGGGCTCTAATTTGCTGATGGTTGAAATCCTTTCTAGTCTCTTTTTCTCCTTGGAATCCAAGCTTCGTATGTAAAAGGGATACCTAGGCTCTTCTTTTAAGGGATATGCCTGGAGCTGCAAGCTTTAAATTGAAATCCCAGGAGCTGTAACACTGCTCCATCCGAGAGGTGCTCGTGGTGAATGCAGCAACACACACTCTGAATTTATCCGAGCAGGATTCAGCATGGACAAAAATCCAGCATTTCTGCTTGAGGCAGAGGTGGGGAAAGAATGGGAGGCAGAGAGGAAATGCTGCAATTCCAGCGTGAATCCACCCCAGCACTCTCTGACTGAGAAGAAAGGGAGAAGAGAAGGCTCCAGGGAGACCTCAGAGCCCCTTCCAGTGCCTAAAGGGGCTCCAGGAGAGCTGGAGAGGGACTGGGGACAAGGGATGGAGGGACAGGACACAGGGAATGGCTTCCCACTGCCAGAGGGCAGGGATGGATGGGATATTGGGAAGGAATTCCTGGCTGTGAGGGTGGGGAGGCCCTGGCACAGGGTGCCCAGAGAAGCTGTGGCTGCCCCTGGATCCCTGGAAGTGTCCAAGTCCAGGTTGGATGGGGCTTGGAGCAACCTGGGCTAGTGGAAGGTGTCCCTGCCCATGGCAGAGGTGAAATGAGAGGATCTTACAGGTTCCTTCCCACCCAAACCATTCCATGATTTTCTGATTGTGGCACACGATCCCAGCAAAATAAAACATTTGCAAACAGCTGCCCAGATGTGAAGTCCAACTCCTCCAAGTGCTGTGGGGCCCCAGCCTGGCTGCAGCATAAATGCAGAGGAATCTCTGTCTGTGTTCTAGAAAATGCCTGAATTATGTTTGCATAAGACTCTGACAAACAGAATTAATATACAAAAGGTGAATGAAGTCACATCTCTGCCACCAAGTTGCAAAAGCAATCCGCTAAGAACACAAAAGGAGAGGTTTTTTCTTCTTTTTTTTTTTTTTTTTTTTTTTTTTACATTTTCAGCTTTTTTTTTTAACCCTAGGAATGAAAACAG
>VWZT01005650.1:0-17137 GCA_013397055.1 Pachycephala philippinensis | reverse complement strand
AAACAAAAAGGGGGGTTTTTTTTTTTTTTTTTTTTTTTTTTTTTTTTTTTTTTTTTTTTTTTTTTTTTCTTTTGCATTTGCAGCTTTTATTTTTAACCCTAGGAATGAAAACAGTTTCCATCTCTAGTTTACATCTCTCTTCCTGTAAGGACTGCCCAGGCACAGGAGCACTCACTCTTTCTCAGAGAAGTCAGCCTGCATTCTTTTTGTTCTTTGTCTGTAGAAACTTCTGGGTTATTGATAATGTGAGGGCAGAGTAGGCAAATAAAAGGTATTAATGCATCTCTTTGTATCTGGAAAGACATAATGCCAACCATGTTCCCTCTCTCCACAAAGAACCCCCCTGGAAAGTTCTGGTTTTTTTATATATCTATGTATACACTCTTGAGAAATGAAGTAGACACAAAACGCATTTTCAGAGACTTTTGGACTCGATGTCACGAAATCAAAGTGAAAATGATTTCAATAACATCACCCAAAGCCTTCTCATTGTGGTGGCAGGGAACCATCCCTTGTTAAAGGACTTACAGGGAGCTGAGCACCTATTTAGACACCATTGTAAATGAAGACAATGCATTTATTTCATTGCTATGGTTACTAAATCAAGTCTGAAGTATAGAAATATGGTGCACAAGGAAAAAAAATAAAAGGATGAAGGAAAATAAATGATACACTGCTTTAGAAATGCAGAGGGAAGATCAAACAAACAGGCTGCACAGTTTAAGAAACAATTAATTATTAGAACTTTCACAACACATTTGATATGATCTCATTGTAAGCTGATTGCAGCCATTAATACACCAGCCTTATCTCATCTCCTCACTTGTACCCATCTCATCTTTTGTACTGCTGCTGGTGTGGGAAATGCTGCTGCTTTTTATCTGTGAGCTGGGAAAAATGAGGAATCACTGCAAACCCAAAGCTCTGTGGGGAGGTTTCTCCTGGGATGGGCTGGGACAGAGCAGCTCCTCCTCTCCAGCACCTCCACGGGACCTCTTTGGTAAATTTGGGCTACTGGCTGTGCTCAAGGGCAGCACAGGTTGCTCTCAAATGCCTGGGCATAACTCCCAGTGTTTTCTGGGAATCACAGAGTCATGGAATGGTTTGGGTGGGAAGGGACCTCAAAGCTCATCCAGTTCCACCCCCTGCCATGGGCAGGGACACCTCCCACTATTCCAGGGTGCTCCAAACCCCATCCAACCTGGCCTTGGACACTTCCAGGGATCCAGGGGCAGCCACAGCTTCACCTGTGCCAGGGCCTCCCCACCCTCACAGCCAGGAATTCCTTCCCAATATCCCATCTATCCCTGCCCTCTGGCAGTGGGAAGCCATTCCCTGTGTCCTGTCCCTCCAGCCTTGTCCCAAGTCTCTCTCCAGCTCTCCTGGAGCCCCTTTAGGTACCGAAAATGCAGAAGCTCAGAGGGCCAGAGGGTCAGAGCCTTCTCTCAGTGACACATTCACAGCACCCAGAGTTCTCCATCCAGCCTGGACACAGCTGAAAAGGGATTCCTGCCCAGCAGGTCCAGCTTGGACTCTGCCCCACCAAGCGAGCAGATTTAGGCCAGAGAAATGATCCAAAGTTACCAAGATCAGATAAGCAACCAATAGAAATGGTCAACATCACATTTTAATGCTTGGAAATGCTGCAAAGCTGCACTTTCTGTATTGTCCAATTAAGGTGTTTAAAAGGTTTCCTGAACAAAAATTTTAAAAACCACTGGTCAAGACTATAAATCCCTCTTTCCTTTCTTTAATGACACACAGTCAACAATTTAATTCCCTTCACTCACCCACTGGAACATCGCTGGCTCCAGAGCTGCCAGTCAAATTCTATTTGATTCACAGGACCCTCATCAGAACAATTCCAAATTCAAGGCTAAAAATGCTGCAGTTGAACTCCTGGGCAAAGTGGACGGGAGGCTCAGGGATGACACTTCGAGACAGGATGTACAGAAGCCAGGATTAATCCACCTGACACTCTGCTGCTGACTCCTCAAAGCAAATCCAAACAAATTCAGGACAGCAGTTGCAGGAACAGCCTCTCTCTTCTTTAGGCAAAGCCAGCCACTCAGGCCACTGCGTGCACTTGGCACGCTGAGAAATCTCTTTGCCACAGCCAATTAGGAAGAGATCTGATTAATTAGGACTTCTTCATCCCTCTTTTCTGACCAGCACATAGCAATGGATTATTTAGTGAATTAAACGGGGTTGTTCAGCTACGCTGCCTCAAAGAAGAGCTCTTGTGGAGCCACTGAATAGAGCCAAGAAGATCCAGATGGAATTAAAGCATTTAACTGAATGCTGTTCCCACACAGCCCGGTGCAGGAGCACAGCTGTACCCCAGCCATGGCTGTAAAGGAGGACAGGCTGGCTCTACCCTGTCACTTAATATCGTGCCACAGCTCCATGACACGGCACTGGCATCGCTCCACGGCGCTGGCACAGCGTGTGACAGTCATTGTCCCCGTTAGATTCCAGAGGAACGTGTCTGAAATCCCCCAAGTGGCTTTGCTGAGTTCATTGGGGCTGAGCCTATTCAGCCTCTGAGGGTCTGTAAGAAAGGCCACTTCCTACTCGGAATGGTGAGTGTGGCAGGACGGTTACCCCCATCATCAGCTCCTCCTGTGTGTCCCAGATATCTGGTGCATAAAGAGATAGCCCAAAGGCACAAAGGCCCAGCAGGGGTCATCTCTGGCGCCAGGAGGGCTCAGACCTGACTAAGAGTCCACATCTTAGTCTGCAGAGCTGATGAGAGGAGAGATGGAAGAAACTATTGACTAAGAGCCGTGGTCTTACCCTATAAAAGATACACGAAATATCACTGAGGCAGAAGCCTCTTACACCATGGAAGGTGTTCGGACTTCTCCCCGAAGTCTGGAGGCAGGCTTCGTGGTTACTTCTCTGGAGATTGACAGAAAGGATCTTCATGTGTGCCCCACCAGCAATTGGATGGCAAGATACACTGAATCCTAAGCTTATACTATTTCTTCGCTAGCTGTAACTGAAAAGGTACCATGTTTCGTGCACTGTATATTAACTACTAGTAGTCTCTTCCTTTTGTTCTATTCCTGTGTAGTATTTAGTTTACTTTAAGTCTTATGTTTGTTTGTTTCCCCGTCTATTAATAAATGATTTATTCTATAATAGACAGAATCAGTCATCATTAAAAGAACTTACGAATGAGAGTGGGTTTTGGGGTGCTGGCCGCCTCAATAAAGTTGCTGTCTGCTGCCAGAGGCCTGGGCAGGAAACAGGGTTAATCTAAACCCCCACATCCATTCGTGACAGTGAGAAAAGAGGAAAGGATGGAATCACACTGATAACAAGGACAACAGACTGAATAAAACTCCTTGTTTTTATTCTCTGACACAAGAAGCAGGTACCAAACAGAGACCAGAAACAAGGCAGGTGCAGACCTATGAAAGTAACCTTGTTGTATCCCCTACAGCCCCTGGGATCTCTGCTCCCAGAGATCAGCAGTTCCAAAGTCTCCCCGGGAAAGCACAAGTGAGCATCTCAGTGAAAAACAAATTGAAAATAACTTTGCTGAGGTATTTCTGTCTGACTGAGCATTGCAGCACACCATGTAATTTCCATGAAATGGAAAATAAGTGCCTGGTGACTCGCAGCGAGGAAAAGTGTGGAGAGCAAATTGCAGGAGCCAGTGGTCCTGGTGGATGAGGCACAATGGATTTTGGTGTGCTCTGGCCTTGTGTCAAGGGCTTGGGAAGTTTTATGTGTCTTTGTGACACTTGGGGACACGGTTTAGTGGTGAACAGGATGGTGCTGGGTTAATGCCTGGACTTGGTGATCTTGGAGGTCTTTTCCAGCTTTAAAAACTCTGTGATTGAATCTGCTCAAGGAAAGGCAAGGTCAAGAGCTGTGATGAACACTCAGTTCTTTTTTGATAAAATCTGTGAACCTCATCTTCCTTCATCTTTGCTAAGCCTTGTCGGGAACTTGCTGCAGTCGCTCTGCAAAGAAGCCATAAAGGGAGAATAAAAAGCTTGTGGAATCACAGAATCACAGAATATCCTGAAGGGACTCACAAGGATCATCGAGTCCAACTCCTGGTCCTGCACAGACACCTCAACAATCCCACCCCGTGCCTGAGAGCATTGTTCAAATGCTCCTGGAGCTCCTCGGGGCTGTGCCCATTCCCTGGGGAGCCTGTTCAGCACCCACCACCCTCTGGGGGAAGAACTTTCCCCTGATATCCAACCTAAACCTCCCTGACACAGCTCCAGCCACTCCCTTGGGCCCTAAAGAGCTTAAGTGAAGGCAGCCAATATGAAAAGAATCAGAATCCAGAATTTTATTAGCATCCAAAATCCAAAGACTTGAGCTGAAACATTACAAGACTGAAGGGAGAGAAGCAACCCTACAGAGAAAGAAATTGGTGCAGCTTTGAAACATCTCTCAGTGGAAGCTGACAGAGAATCACCTTGTCCTATGGAAAAAGTTATGTGAAAAATGAGCCATTAGAGCCTGAAAGTCACCCATCATTTTGCTTAAAAGAGCAAGAACATGTGTTTCTCTTCCTGGAGGTGGCCCAAAGGAGCAGCCAAGTGCATGGAGAAAATTCCAAAGACTCTGGCACAAAGTACAGAAAAAAGAGGTTTCTTTGGAAGGTAAACTCGCTCTCCCAAAGGGGATGAGTAAGCAGTCATTTCCCTCGCAGGCAAATGAAAGCTTTCAAAGATGTCATTCACAAAACTGCCCTTAATGGGAGAGGAGAGTGACTGAATCCAGGCAGGAAATTAAGAAACGGAGCAGGGACGGTCATTTTGATGAGGAGACTCAAAGAGAACAGAAAAAGGAAACAAGGGGCTGTGCAGTGCTGTTATCTCCTTTGACTGGGTCCCATTAATACGAGTCATTTAAGAGAGTGATGAAAAGAATGGGAATCTTTAAATAAAACACAACTTTTTCAAAGGCATAACTCTGAGTTTCCGAATTTCTCTTTCCAAATACGCCCAAATACATCCCAGCAGGACAGACAAGCTTATGCTGTATGGATTATCCAGTGATAGGGGTATTGTCATGGAAACATAAGCTTTGTGATCACTAACTCCTGCTCTCCCTTCATATCTTAATAATAGATTCCTTTTTAAACTTTTTTTTTATTAAATCAGTGACAGACTATGGACCCAAATCTTCTCCTATCTCCTGTATGGATTTCATCCTGGATTTCAGCTGGTTTGTTTCTCATTTACAGCCTGACTGCAGCAGTGACCCATGGGCACAAACCAGAGGAAGAACTGATGTGGTTCAGGAAAGAGACACAGCATCCCATCCTTTGCATGGATGGACACAACTTTTTTAGTCTAAGAGCCAGTGAACACATGACAGATGTGAAGAATACAGCTCACACACCTCAGGACAACTAATAAAATAAATGAAATGGGATTGTCCTCCAGAAACTTTGAACTTGGGCATTTATAGTAAGACATGCAGATGTGGCCCTTGGGGACATGGCTCAGTGGTGGCCTTGGAGATGCTTGGGGAATAATGATCCTGGAGGGCTTTTCCAACCTGAATTATTCTGTGGTGAACTCACAAAGTTAGACAGGTTTGTGAGTGGAGTCTGGTGACTTTGGATCACCTCTTAATACATGCAGGCTTAAAACTGGCTCCTCCCCACCTCTTGGGCCCAGCCAGGCATTGCTGCAACCCCTGACAGGCGTCCATGAGACTGGGAGAGATGAAGGCAGAGCCCAGGAAAAAACATAAACAGGAAAGGCAGGAAGAGGAAAGTCTGGAGACATTTGGGTGAGAAATGTATAATGTCTGCCAGGTTGGTTAAGTGAAGCAGATTTCATAGAATTGTGGAATGGTTTGGGTTGGAAAGGACCTTAAAGCTCATCCCATTCCACCCCCTGCCATGGGCAGGGACACCTTCCACTATTCCAGGGTGCTCCAAGCCCCATCCAACCTGGCTTTGGGCACTTCCAGGGATCCAGGAGCAGCCACAGCTTCTCTGGGCACCCTGTGCCAGGGCCCCTCCACCCTCACAGGAAAGAAGAAAAATCATTCAGGCTGGAAAACACCTTTAAGATGGAATCAGAGCCTTTGACTACAAAGTTTTCTATGAAACACTACAAAACCTGATCCTGTTACTGAGTGGGAACATCACTGACTTCCACCAGTGCAGCCCCAGAAAAACCGAGCTCAGATTTATTTCTCAGTTGCATCTGTGTAGCTGCACCCTCCAGATGCATTATTTAAAAATGCACGGAAATGGTTCTGTTCAATCATTTTGCACACAAAATAGTTGGGACGAGGGGTATTGTTACTCCAATGGCACACGAGCACCCGGAAGGCTGCTGGAATGGTCACTGATGAGCTTGGAACAGGATTTTACAGCAGTGCAACATTAAGAGCAGAGTTAATTTTTAAAAAGAGTGAAATCTATAGTCCACCACCCTCTTCCTCCTCCCTCCACCCCAAGCCCCCCAAAGCCCAGGTCTGGCGGTTGTTCTGATCCCTGGAGTTTGATGCATGTTTGATTCACAGACTGCAGCATGTCTGCACCAGATGGCCCCGAGTTAATGAACACAAACTCATCACCTTTACTCATGAGGGAAATGTGCAGCTCAATCTGACTTATACTCGACAACTAAAAATATTTGAGTATTTTTAGTGAGCATTTTACTGTTACAAAATGGCATTTGAGGAAAGCAGTAAAAGAACACAGCCTACCCAACAAATGGACTTGCACAGATGAAGAGGAGCACTGCTGCCTTTCCCCTTTCTCATCCCAGCTAACACAGTCCCAAACCTTCAAACTGGGAGCAGCACAGAAGGAAAGCTGTAAGACCTGCGCCTCCTCAGGCACCATTTGCAGAAAGTCTCTTGGGTTTGTTGAAAGCAGGATTGGGATCTGAGTTTGTTACCACAGCAGGTCAGAAAGGATGTGGGTCATAATCTCAGCATAAAACAAAGGGAATGCCTGGAAAACCCCAGAACTGTGATTATTTATCACAGTTAATGGGTTAATGATCTGTCTGCTTGGGGTCACCGTGATCATGGAATCCTGGAATGGTGTGGGTTAGAAAGGACCTTAAAGCTCGTCCCATTCCAGCCCCCTGCCATGGGCAGGGACATCTCCCACTATCCCAGATTTCCACACTAGCACACAAGATGCAGCTCCATGAGAGCATAAATCACACGCAAACCCCAGCATCGTGCTGCCATGATATCCGGAAGATTTTTCTTCAAGGAACCAAGAGATGTTTGTTAAAGGATGGAACTCAGATTCCTCAGACTACAACCCAAAAAAGATTTATTCCCTCCCTTGGGGAGGCACAAAGCCAGGATGGCGAATACGTTGCAGGAGCCACATTCCCAGAATTTAAAGGAATATTGGTTTCACTTTTTACTCAAAAAGCTGTTGGTTTAATGTCCTTTTAATGGAATTCTAGCTGAAAAATGACTTCCTGACTACCCTCAAGCATTTGATTTTACATAGAATTGTTTGGTTTGGAAAAGCCCTCAGAGATGACCAAGTCGGGCCGTTCCCCAGCACTGCCAAGGCCACCACTGCCCCACGTCCCCCAGTGCCACATCCACATGGCTTTTCAATCCCTCCAGGGATGGGGACTCCACCACTGCCCTGGGCAGCTGTGCCAGGGCTGGACAAGCTTTTGGTGAATAAATTGTTCCCAGTATCCAACCTAAGCCTCCCTTGGCACAACCCGAGGCCATTTCCTTGTCTTGTCCCTTGTTTCCTGGGAGAAGAGAGTGAGAAGGTCCCCCATGAGCCTCCCTCAGCTGCTCCTCACCAGATTTTTGCTCCCACACCATCATAAGATGCAAGTCCTAAAAAACCCATATGGAAACCACTGGAAACTTGTCAGAGGCATTGCACGTTGATGTAAATATTTCAGAAGCAGAACACAAACCCTTCAGGTGTGCAATTCCAGCTCCACAGCAGTATTCCCACAAAGCATGTGGATTGTGTTGACAGCCTTTTTACCTCTTTAACCACAATTTTTCCCAACAACCCCCATCTCCGTTGTACACCGGTGATAAATTATGAGTTATTAAAGAGCAAAGTACCAATCTAACACCAGTGTCAAGCAGGATATTCCCCATGGTTGAGCTGATAAAAAAGAGGGAGGAAAACCAGAGGATGCTTAGAGGCCATTGTGGTCTCCTAAGGCATGGAAGAATTATCTGAGGGAAACACTCATCAAGGTCCCATTCCTCAAAAGATGCTGAAGGAAATCCCAAACTGAGCTTTGCTTCCTGCTCTTTGTGCTGCCTCAGTCAACTTTCTTCTCTTCTACAGCTCTCCACTAAAATCCATGGAATATTTGCTGTTTGCCATGAAGGGATCACCTCCCCATCAGGGGATTGAACTGTGCCGGGGCAGGAGATCCCATCTCACCAGGATCATCCAGGAATTACTGCTGGAGAGCAACCTCACAGCCATCACAAACTGGGCAGGATGCACAAACCCTGCCTCTCCCAGGATCTCTGTTCTCTCTCTCTCACACACACAAATCAAATAATTTTAAAATTTGCTTTAATGTGAAGCAAAAGCAAGCACGGAAACCTTGATCACTTTGATATTTTCTAAGAAACAGAATTTGCTGTCTAACTTGCCCCACACAAAGTCTACAAAGTGTAATAGAAATATTGGAAATAAATCTGGTTTAGTCATCTGAGGGAGTCAAAATTCAGTTTAGAATAAAATTCTAATTGTGACTTCACCACTCTAATCATTCCTGTTGATATGCACTGTGATGCAGTGAAGCTACAACCTGGACATATTCTCTGATTGGAATTCTTTCATTCAGACTCCTCTAAAGACCCAAATGGCTCTAGGAAGTATTTCTTTATCTCATTTATCTCTCCTCCAATACAAACTTTCTGATCTCCAAGCTGCTCACTCTCCCCAGCCTTTACACCTGGATATAAATATGGGGTCCAAGAGGTCTTTGAGCAGGGAGCAGGGAAGACCTACCACCTTGGACAGCACAGAGTGATAGAACAAGGGGGAATGGTTTTAAACTAAAAGAGGAGAGATTTAGATGGGATATTGGGAAGGAATTGTTCCCTGTGAGGGTGGGGAGGCCCTGGCACAGGGTGCCCAGAGAAGCTGTGGCTGCCCCTGGATCCCTGGAAGTGTCCAAGGCCAGGCTGGACAGGGCTTGGAGCAGCCTGAAATAATGAAAGGTGTCTCTGCCATGGCAGGGGGTGGAATAAGGTGCTCTTTAAGGTCCTTTTCAACCTAAACCATTCCATGATTTTATAGTTACCAACATTTCCCACAGAGTAATTGCAGCTCCTAGCAGAGCAGGATTGCTCTGCAGTGCTGGGCTGGGATCTCTGCCATCAGGAAAACTCAGCCCATGTTTCTAAGGCAGATTTCCCTGTTCACCTTCTCATTCTTTCCTTACTTACCCCACTTTTAAACACAAGCTGAGGGAAAAAATAATATTTCAGCCTATGCCCATGCACCATTAAAAATAGGCATGCAGCACTTCCCATGCATAATTCATTCTTCCTGTATTTCCAGTCAAGACGTCTTCACTTTGCAAGTGCAAAGTGACAATTCTTGCAGATTTGGGAAATAATCCTTTACATCTGTTACAAGCTAGCAGACACCATTTGGCAAGTGTTAAAAAATACCATATAGGACCAGGACTGCGGTGTCTGCTTGGTTGGGAGCACTCATGGTCTAAAGTCTGTAGGAAAAAAAGAGATGGCTTGAATGTTCTTTCCTTCTAGCAGATATATTCCAGTTTCCCAGCCATTTTTCTCTCTTTGTGTGTTATATCCTCCTTATTCCTCACTGTTTTTCTTATGTATCAGAGAATATCCTGAGTTGGAATGGACCCACAAGGATCATCGAGTCCAAATGCTGACTCTGCACAGGACACCCCCAAGGATCTCACCACATGCCTGAGTGCATCATTTCACTGAGTTCTCTTGGTTTGCAAATTTTGGGTTGGTTTTTTTATTCCAGTTTTTAGTTCCTAATGCTGACCCTTCAGCCACTTTCATTATGCCAGACCCAGATCAAATTCCAGTTCCTGCTTGGGCTCTCATGCCCTGTTCACGCAGCCCAACTCCCGCGGGCCTTTCTGTGTCCCCACGCCCTCTCTCTCTGCCTTTCCCACCAGCCCACGCTTTTCCACCAGCCCAGCCAGACTCTACCCCTGCCTTCACTTCCCCATCTCCCTAATTTAGCTCTGCTTTTAAGTCTCATTAGCCCTGCCTCAAAGCGTGAGGAGCAGCGCTGTCACAACAAAAGGAGGGAGCGCTGGCAGCCCCGCTCCGGCAGGGCGAGGAGCATCTCCCTGCATACTAATGCTGCTTTAATAACGCTGCCCGAACACCCCGAGCCTGTGCTCACAGTCTGCAGCCTCGGGAGGAGCTGGGAATGGGATCTGTGTGCACAGGAGGAGTTGAGATGACAGGTGAATGCACATTTCAGCCAAGTTTGTCATCACAGTAACATCACCCGGCCTCGACTCTTCTCCCCGCGTCTCATTTAGATGTTTTCTCCTACTCTAACACCATCCTTCGCTCCCTGCACTTAAATTCTCTCCATTTGCATTCCAGTCCTCCGTTAGAAGCAGTAATAGGAGCGGTGCCATCCGCACGGCTAAATAAAGCAATATATATTTAATTAAAATGATGCTGACGCGGCAGCTGGGCTCACGCTCCTCCTCTGCTGCCGGCAAAGACGGGTCAGCAAAAACGTCCCCGATGCTCCGGGGACCCGATCCCACCACCTCATCTGAAACTGCCGAGCTCCTTGAGCATCCTCTGAGGTTCCCCCTCGGAAAGAGCTGGGGACTTGCAAGCGCTGCCTCGGGCATGGCTGGAGGGGGCCCGGAGCACACACGGAGCAGCAGAGCCTCGGCTGTGCTGCCCAAGGAGGATTTCGCTTTTATTGGTGTCGTGCTGGCAGAACAGCTGGGAAAAACACACAGCCGGAGCCACAACCAGGCGGGTGCTCAGAAGTCGCATTTAATCACGGAATCGCAGGACGGTTTTGGGTTGAAAGGGATCAGAAAGATCATCTGGTTCTAACCCTCTGCCACGGGCAGGGACACCTCCCACTAGAGGTGTGAAGGGGAGGAAAACAGTTCTAAGTTTATTTCGAGTTTCAGAGGTGAGACTCTAAAATATCTGGGTTTTTTTTAAACAAGGGAGGAGGAAAAGACACTGTCAGCTTGTCCTTTTTCAGATTGTATTTGAGGAACTTTAGACACACTGGATGAAGAATATTGATTTTTCCATTTGTGGTTTTGAAGGGAATTTAATCACAAAGTGCTGTAAACAGGGGTTTGGAGTTTGTCTGCAGTGTGTTCCACAGGAAAACTGTGAAAAGGGGGTTAAAAAACCCCCAAACACTCAAGGAATTTTTTTTTCTTATCTCCTGTCTCCCAGAGTTTGAAATCCCAAGCACTTTATTCACTGCCTGTATAGACAGACACCACAATTTGTCAGTACAGCTCATCATGAAAGCTGCTGACAATTAATTTTTCATCTTTTCTTTTCCTCCTTTTTATGGGATTGGAAATGGTCAGAAGGATTTACATCAGCAACACTTCAATAAACTGAAAAAGGAGGCAACACCCCAGCCCCCTCCTTTAGGGTTGATTTGCTTAATGTGAAACATGGAGGGGGGAAAAAATCCAACACTTCTGAAGTTGTTCCCCAAACCCATCTTGGGTTCAAATATTCTCTGTTGTTTCTAGATCAAGAAATGCCAAGGAAAAGCCTGGAGAAGGAAGGAGTGACAGGGTGGGATGGCACGTGGAGGGATCTTTTTAGCAGCAAACAGGAAAGAGTGACAGATCCCACAGATTTCCTCTACCTGTTTTTTAGGGAAAAATACCTGCACGAGGCTTCGGTGGTGTCACTGTATGAACTTGTCAGTGTGTGAAATGAGCTTTTAATTTTGTTCTGGCCTGGAACGTGAGTTTTTTCCCAAACTTCTCCCACTAGCTGCAGTCCTTGTCACAGCAAGGCTCACAATGGGAATGTGTTCTCCCAGAATTACAGCCCAAGCTCAATTAAGACTTGAGATAACGGATAACACAGCTGCCTGTTCATTTAGTGACAATTCCACATATTTTGCTTTCTCACCTGAAAGTGTTTCCAGTTTGGGATGGTAGTTAAATATTCCCTTTATCTGCAAAGCCTCCAACAAACCTGGATGTGTTTCTGCATTTCCCTTGTAATACAGCGATAGAATCATGGAATCATGGAATGGTTTGGGATGGAAAGCACCCTGAGGATCATCCCCTTCCACCCCCTGCCATGGGCAGGGACACCTTCCACCAGCCCAGGTTGCTCCAAGCCCTGTCCAGCCTGGCCTTGGGCACTTCCAGGGATCCAGGGGCAGCCACAACTTTTCTGGGAAACCATTCCAGTGCTTCCCCACCTTTGTCAGCACCAGGAGATTTGATCTTTTGGCTTCCCAATGCCCAGGAGAAAAGGGTTGTTTTGTGCCAGATCTGAGGAAGATCTCAACAAAATGAAAATACTCTCATCTGATAGTGCCACCTTCTTTTCTCAACTTTCTAGAAAGCTCCTGGCAAACTTCTGCATGGAAATAACATTAATTAAACAGATCTATCAGTGGGATGCAGTGCTTTTCCCTCTCTCTAAGCTGTGCACAAAATAGTGTCACGTCCCTCACAGCCTAATGGTGGCACATGGAAATGGAATTGCATTACCAGTGCAGTGTGAGGATGAGAAAGCCATCACATGGCAAGCTGTCCCAGGATGATAGTATCTGTCCCACATTGTATTATTTTGGGAATAATAAACGTTATATGTAGGAAAACACGATGCCAAAAGAAGCTTGGTCATCCTACAGAGCTCGTGACAGATGGCAATTCCAGCTCTATAATCAAAGCAATAATTAACCTCATAGGTTAAAAAAAATCAAAGTGCATTTGCAATCCAGTTCTCCACATCAGGGATATGCTGGAATATTCAGCAGTGTTTTCAGATACTCTGATCACCTGAATTAAATATGGGTCTTGAGAGGAAAGCTCTACTCCTTCAGCAAACACCATGGGCCACCAATATCTAGGATTTACTCAGTATCTTCGGCAAAATGGAGCCTGAAATTGGAAAAGAGGATCTGTTCAAAAAAGCTCTAGACCCCCTTTTGCATCCATCCACAGACTATCTATCGTATTCACTCCGTGAATACAGCCCTTTTTATTTTATTTATTCAATACCTGAAAAGGCTAATTTCAGTCTTTTAGCTGCTTGTGATCTGTATTCCCTCTGAATTCCGCGGTGGAAATAAATTCTCCATCTATCTTATGTTGGTGAACTGGTTGGACTTCCAGTTTACGTCAGAGTGTGTAATTTCCAATAATATTTTTACACTGGAAATGGTAAAATTAGTTAAAAAAATAAACATATATATGTGCAAGTGTGGATATAATATGATACTCTGGAGCGAGTCCAGTGGAGGCCTCGGAGATGCTCCAAGGGCTGGAGCCCCTCTGCTCTGGATTCAAACTGGGAGAGCTGGGAATATCCAGCCTGGAGAAGGGAAGGCTCCAGGGAGACCCTGGAGCTCTCCCTGGCCCCAGAATTTGCTGATTTTCTGTACACCAAATCTTTTCAGCCCATCCAACTTTGCAACTTGTGATGTTGCACAAACAGCTGGGAATAGTGGGACACACAAAACAGGCTGAACCATAGGGCCCAGGAGATGGAATATTGATAAACAAGTGGCTCCCCCAATTAATCTATAAATTCATGAAAGCCAGGCACGGGATGCAGTACAATGGCTTAATGCAGTCCCAGCTCCTTTAAAATGGGAAAAAATTGAGGAGAAATGAGTTCATAAATCAGTAGCACTTTGCAGTGATGGGGCCATGGGTTTGGAAAAGCTCCTCCCGTGTTATCCTGTTGGCTTTCCTGCCACTGGAAGCTCACATCCATCCTTTCATGAACTTTGCACACCTTGTTGCATAAATTGTCAGATTTCTCACTTCTGTTTGGACAGCTGTTCCTGAACCCAGGTACTCTAATGATTATAAAACATCTGATCTCCAATCCTAAACATAAAGATGGGCAATTTATACCCACCTGGATTTGTGCTAAAGTTGTTCTTCCCTTTAAATGGCTTTTTACCTTCTTCCTGGTATTTATTTTTACTGTTTCTAGACAATAACCTCTTTCCTTGCTCAGCTTGTTTCCTAGATAACAAATCACAGTCTTTTCGTACTCAGTATTTCCATGTTCCCTGATCACCCCATTCTTCAGTTCTGTAGAAAACAATTTGGTCAACAGATCCCAGGTTTACCCAGTGTCACCCAGTGCCTCACAGTGTCGTCCAGAAGTGTCCCCAGGTCACAGAACCACTGAATGGTTTCAGTTGGAATGGACCTTTAAAGCTCTTCTGGTCCAACTCCCCTGCCATGGGCAGGGGCACCTTCCACTAGCCCAGCTTGCTCTAAGCCCCATCCAATGGTCCTTGTCTGTGTAGATAATTGAAAATCTCCGGAGAAATTTATGGGGGTTTTGCCAAATATTCCATCAATTTCCTCAGCGGGCACGATGACATCCATCTGTGTGAGGTGGGTTATTGAGGAGTGTTCCTTAATTTCATCACAATCCAAGGAACCAGTGTAAGTCTTTCTCATTCCTGGAAGTAATTCTGTGGAATGGCTTCATTCATCCTGGGAAATCAAATGTGTGCTGAGTCATCCATCAGTCACTGTGGTCCAGATGAGCAGCTGGGCTCACGTCCAAGCAGCCAGACCCTGCTGTTCCCAAGGGTCCAGTCCCACTGGAATGCCTCTTGGGAACTGTCCCCTTGTCACCCTCAGACCTCTCCTGGGCTTCAGAGCTCCTAAGTGAGACAAGGCTAAAGCCATGTCAGTGACCACTCCAAGAGCTGAGGAGGGTGTGATGCCATATGTTTTAGCTTTTATATTTTTCAAATTCTGCATTCCCAGTGTGTAACTCTGCAGTGTCCTGCAGCCTGGGAGCTGCTGCTCTCTCATGCTGAGACAGACAGAACAAAGCCTCTCCAGGCTGCTCTCCAAGGACACCCAGCCCGGCCTAGNGTCTCTGTTTCTAGGTTGGCCTCTTTAGGGATCAGGTGCACAGGGCAGGGCAGCACCTGGGCCCAGGCCAGGCTTAGCACACCATGCTCAGCCTGGCTTCCACCTGGATCTGTAACAGAGAATAAAACAGCCCAAATTGGGGGCCAATAACTGTAGCTCGCTCCGTGACCCAGCTGTGGATGAACCTACAGCAGAGGGATCTGGTGGTAAAATGGAGGTTGGATTCAGTTGCCCAAATTCAGATTTGCTCCGATCTCCATCCACCGACCCAGAAGCCTGCAGACCTTCTCCAGATTCTTTCACCCTACACAGCCCCACACAAACGTCTCAGATACCCTAAAAAGTCACAGACTGCACCAGGTGCTACATCAGCCAAACAAACTTTTCCTCTACCATCTGCTACAGAATTACCAAGCTCTCAGACATTTGTCTTCAGGTTTTAGAAACTGGAATAGCTCATCCAGGGTGGATCAGCCAGGCCAGAGCACGGGCACATACTGGGTTTTTATAGAGAAAAAAGGTTTGGGGCTTTTACTTCAAGGCCCCACTAAGTCAACCCAAAGAGGCAAGATGGCAGGAGAAATGTGAACAGCCATGGAGGAGGAAAGAAAAGCCAGCGGGAAGGTGAGGGGCATGATGGAGCTGCTGGAGCAAGTACCGAGGAGGCCACGGAGATGTTCCAAGGGCTGGAGCCCCTCTGCTCTGGAGCCAGGCTGGGAGAGCTGGGGGTTTTCACCTGGAGAAGAGAAGGCTCCAGGGAGACCTCAGAGCCCCTTCCAGGGCCTAAAGGGGCTCCAGGAGAGCTGGAGAGGGACTTGGGACAAGCGATGGAGGGACAGGACACAGGGAATGGCTTCCCACTGCCAGAGGGCAGGGATGGATGGGATATTGGGAAGGAATTGTTGGCTGTGAGGGTGGGGAGGCCCTGGCACAGGGGGCTCAGAGAAGTTGTAGCTGCCCCTGGATCCCTGGAAGTGTCCAAGGCCAGGTTGGACAGGGTTTGGAGCAGTTTGGGATAGTGGAAATTGTCCCTTCCCATGGCAGGGGGTGGAACTGGATGAGCTTTAACGTCCTTGCAATCTAAACCATTCCATGGTTATAAGACAATTATTAACAATAAAGACTTCACTGAAAGGGTAAAACTGCACTTGCTCTACCACATGCAAGATGTTACAAAACCACACTAGAAATGAAACCTGCTGACCACGATATATTTTGTGCTTTTATGCTCAGAGATGGAATTATTTCATTTTTGTCTTTTCTACCATGGGCAAATTCCAAAAGGACAAGTTGAAATGGAAAAACACTCCGTGGCATTTCTTTTTTTTTTTGCAGGCTGCATTTTTCCATTGACCCAGCAGCATTAATAAACATTGCAGAGCTTTCTGAGGGGAAGATTTCCCAACCCCTCTGTGCTCTACCTCATTACCTTTTCATTTTGTTTTGTTTGCTTCTTCCTGTCAGGATAAACACGATGCACTGTCAGGCAAACAGCAGGTCGGGAGATGACATTTTTTAATGTTCACAGAACAACCTGACCTCCTGCTCACAGCCACTAAAAGGGAAATAAGGAAACCCCCTGTTTTAAGTCCTAAATGCTAATGAGGTTCTCTATTTGATTTGTTTCTCCTTCCCAGCAACACTAATTTCAAATTGAACCACTGACTCAATTAGCAAAATGTTGAATTTGGTGAGACTTTGTATAATAAAATGTCCCAGTAACAAAAAGGAAGCCAGCAGTGGTTTGGTGCCAGTAACTAAATCCATTTTAATGGGCAATTTTAATTAAACAAATTAAATTAATGATGGCCTCAGCACAATGATGAATTACACTATTTAATAGATCATTCCGACGTGCTAATCCCCTTTTTAATATTATCTTCTAACATTGATCCATACCTAGACACATAAGCCATAAACTAACCTCAAGAAAGAAAAACAAATAACTGGTGCAAAAGAGCCAAATACTGGAAAATGTGGGATGATCTTAGTTCCAAAAAAAAAAAATTTCCAGTTGAGGTTATGGCAATTATGCACCATTATGGGATAATGGAAACCAGGTGGAATCTACA
>VWZT01005648.1:288694-341052 GCA_013397055.1 Pachycephala philippinensis | reverse complement strand
CCTAACCCAATGCCCTAACCCTATCCTAAACCTAATCTAAACTGGGGAAGGAGACCAGCCTGACTGAACAGGAAGCTTTCACTGGAACTCTGGGAAAAAAAGAGAGTTTATGATCTTTGGAAGAAGGGGCAGGCAACTCAGGAAGAGTACAAGAATGCCATTAGGTCATGTAAAAAAAAAATTAGAAAAACGAAAGCTTAGCTAGAGTTCAATCTGACCACTGCTGTGAAAGATAATAAAAAGTGTTTTTATAAATACATTGACAACAAAAGAAGGGCCAAGGAAAATGTCCATTCTTTATTGGATGCAGGGAGGGACATTGTCACCAAGAATGAGGATAAGGCTGAGGTACCTAATACCTTCTTTGCCTCAGTCTTTAAGAGTAAGGCAAAGTTATCTTTAAGACAACCAACCCCCTGGCTTGGTAGATAGGGACGGGGAGCAGAAGAGACCGCCAGTAACCCAGGAGGAAGGGTTGGGGTGAGTCCTGTTTAATATCTTTATCAGTGTTCTGGATGAGGGGATCAAAGGCACCCTCAGTGAGTTCACAGATGACACCAAGTTGGGTGGGAGTGTTGATCTGCTGGAGGGCAGGGGGGCTCTGCAGAGGGATCTGGACAGGCTGGATCAATGGGTCAAGGCCAAGTGCTGGGTCCTGCCCTTGGATCACAACAACCCCAGGCAGTGCTATAAGCTGGGGGCAGAGTGGCTGGAAAACTGCCCAGTGGAAAAGGACCTGGGGGTGCTGTTTGACAACCAGCTGACCGAACATGAGCCCAGGTGCCCAAGAAGACCAATGGCATCTTGGATTGTATCAGAAATAGTGTGGCCAGCAGGACCAGGGTAGTGATTGTCCCTGTGAACTTGTGCGCACCTCGAATCCTGTGTTCAGTCCTGAAACCCTCAGGACAAGAAAGACATTGAGATGCTGGAATGTGTGCAGAGAAGGGCAGTGAACTTTCAGTCTAGAGAGTGAGTCATATAAGGAGTGGCTGAGGGATCTGGGGGTGTTCAGTCTGGAGAAAAGGAGGTTCAGGGAAGACCTTATGCTCTCTACAACTGCCTGAAAGAGGTTGTAGCCAGGTGGGGATCAGCCCCTTCTCGCAGGCAGCCAGTGACAGGACGAGAGGGCATAGCCTTAAGCTCTGCCAGGGGAGGTTCATTTTGGATGTCAAGAAGAATTTCTTCACTGAAAGGGTTGTCAGGCATTGGAATGGGCTGCCCAGGGAATGTGGTTGTGTCACCATCCCTGGAAGTGTTCAAGAAACCACAGGGTGTGGCATGTAGTGCTATGGTTTAGTTGATATGGTAATGTTTGGTCAAAGGTTGGACTCGATGATCTTGGAGGTCTTTTCTAACCTAAATGATTTTTTGATTCTATGACACTCCAAAATTCATAGGTGTGTCACATCAAAACTTCAGGTGAGAGTGGGTCCATCATGACACACTTTTCTGAAAAGTTTCATCCAGAAGTATGACATAATTATTTAATTGCGATGTGAATTATCTGATTATAACATATGAAGTTACATCATGGGCATGAATCATATACTGAATTCTGCCTGTGTTAAAGCAGTATGACTGCAATGGTAAGTCAATATAATATAATACTGAATTCCCGTCTCGGGCAACTTCTTCTTGCACTGAGTGCTGAGCATGGCAGCTGTGGGCAGCCTGAATCACTCAGTGGCTGAGTTCAAATGCCACAGTAGGCGTGACCTAAAAGTTAGGCAATGCTTATGTATGGTTTGAATTTGACCCAATAGGCTTAACCCAAACCGTAGAACACCCTCTATGAACACTGTGTGATTTCTGTGATCTGTATTAATATAGCTTTGTAGCTTTCTGGTAGAACCTTGAGTGTGACTGTCTCATGGAAATGGATACAGTGACTTCTCTGTAGGCTAGACTTCAAAAGCCAAGTCTAGGTTCATCACCTGTAAAATAAGAAAAGCACCCACAGAATAAGTCCTGCTAGTCCTAGGACTGGCTTTTCTCTGGGACCATTGCTGAACAAGGCTGGGGACTGAATTGTCTGCATCAGTTTTGCTACCCAAACCGTGTGCCCTGTTCATGAAGAGGTGCAACTGTCATAGATTACTGCTGATGCTTGAATGAAAGAGAAATAAGACTCAGTGAGACTCCAGCACAGATTAGCTGCTCTCTCATGCCAGTCTTCCCAAAGAAAGCTGCAGTGCACTCAGAGGTCACTGTCGTGCATCAGCCCATTTGATCAAAGGCTAAGCAGTGCTTCTGGATGAATTTAATTGTTTTTTTTAATGCTGTCAAATCAAAGATGCTCTCTACTACTCAGAGCTCCTTATGTACCAGAGAAACCAGAAACAGCTGAACACCTTCCTCCTTGAACTCCTTACTCCTGTACTTAAAAGGAGCATTTCTACCCTCTGCTTCCATTGTCAGGGGCTGCGCTATTCACATGACCGTCTCCAGTTTTGAAGCCAATGCTCTCTGAAGGCTTTGGAGGCCAGACTGCTAATCCCTTGACAAGCAAGTGTATTTCTTGACAGTGTGATTGGTGTTGGCCCATGTCCCTTAATGGCTTGGCCCTCTGACAGCTGGCAGTGATTTTCTGACGGCTGGAGCCCCATCACATGCCCCCTGACAGCAGCAGAATAATATTCTCATGCCTGCGATAATGGCAAATGTGTTTGGAAAGCTCATGAATAAAATTCCCTTCTCTGTCTCTTTTTATAACTCTGAGGTGCTTTTCTGTTGCCCAGTTTCTCCTTGTATTTTTTTTTAAGCCTCACTCCACACTTATTTCTCCCACTCTATTATTATTCCTCATGTTATTGGAGTGGCCTAGACAGACACTTCTAATTTCTTCCCTTCCTGAGACTCAATGCTCATTCTTTGGGTCGTTAAGCAATATTTCCCAGATATTGTTGGCAGGAGGCTGAGTCCTGTGTAAAACTGCCATGCAGAGCCCCTCTTAGTTTACTCCTACCAGCTTCTAACAATGCCGGTTCCGTCTTCCATCACCCTTGCTTGCCAGCTTTGCTATTTATTTTCAAAACATGCCTTTGACTCTGGTGTGTTTTCTCAGGAAAGTTTGGGCTTGGTTCCACAAGCCTGACATACCTCCTGATTTGAAAGTGCAGAGAGGAACCTTGGGTACAGGGAGGCAGGGGAAAGGTGAAACCGTGGTGTAAAACATGGTTTTAATTTTTGCCTCAGCTCATGGACAGTATGGTTTGCCCTCAACTGAGCAGGAGGAGGTGGTTGGGACTTCGAGCTCAACTACATGACCAAGCAGGACTCAAGGAAGCAGAGTCTGCAGATTTTCTTAGTGGGACTTACTTATTATCCCAGAGAGACTGGTCATGGGAGAGAGGGTGGGAGGAAGGAGACTGCTGCCAGCAGAGGGGGAACCTCCTGTTTCAGCAGTCTGGGATGCAAGATTTATTCTCTAGGGGTTCTGAAAAGATAAGAAAATAGATTATCTTGCAGTTTGCAATGGCCGCTTCAAAAAGATAATGTGCTTCTAAATCATAGAATGGCAGAATGGTTTGACTTGGAAGTGACCTTAAAGATCATCTAATTCCAACACCACAGCCATGGACAGGAAGACCTTCCATCAGACCAGGTTGTTCCTAGCCCCAGATGAATAGACCTACTTCTTTTTCAAAGGTGGGACAGCACTGCACAAACCAAGCAGGTACTATTGTGCCTCACCCCCCAACCTGGCCACCCTCTATTTCATACCTGTCTTATGATTGTGTTCATTTAGCGGTGCTGAGTGGTGCTCAACAGGTCTGGCTCCAAGGCTGAAGCAGTTTCTGAGCTGTGCTTGCTGTCTGAAAAGAGGACTCAAATCATAGAATCACTGAAACATTTAGGTTGTAAAAGACCTTTGGGGTCATCAATTCCAACTGCTAATCCAGCACTGCCAATTCCATCTTCTCACCTGTGTCTTTGTGCTTCTTAGTAGGGGCACTAGTTCCTACGTGAGAGTTCTTGAAAATATGGTTAGGACAAGCTTCTGTTCTGTGCCACGTGAGTGTCTAAAACTAAGAGCAATACCCTGCGATTTCCTCCTTTTGCTGCACTGTGCTGTTGCTAACAAGGAGCTGCCACAGGGGATGTTTATTTCCATAGAATCATTAAGGTTGGAAAATACCTCTAAGATCACCGAGTCCAACTGTTAACCCAGCACTAAATAATGTGTCCAAGTGCCACATCCACAAACCTTTTAAATCCTTCCAGGGACGCTGACTCCACCACATCCCAGGGCAGCCTGTTCTAATGCTTGACAACCCTTTCACTGAAGAAATTTTTCCTGATATCCAATCTAAACCTCTCCTGGCACAACTTGAGGCCATTTACTCGTGTCCTATTGCTTGGTACCTGGGAAAGTAGGTTCCTATTGTATGGGGCTTTTGTTTCAATGCTGGAACTCCAAGTGTCTTATCCATATTGCAGGAGGATCTTGCAGCATGCATAGGTTAGAGTAGGGCTGGTTCATCTTCGACATCAGGTTTTGAATCCTAGCATCTTCTGCATCTCAGGGTATCTTCCACATCCTGTGATGTCTTCTGCATCTCTAGAGCTTTTTTTCTTGCATGCTTCAGCAGCAAGGTTGGACTCCAAACATCCCTTCCAACCCCAGCCATTTTTTGTGATTTTGTGATTCTCTGATGAGGCTGTGGTTTCCACCCTGTGTTCCTCTTGCTGTTCATTATCCCTTTCTGGTTTAGGACCAATAAACTATTGGGACTTTTCTTCCTTTGTCTTTTCCCTGTAAGAGATATATCAGGTTCTTGATTTTCTTTTTTATTTTTTTTCCAAGCTAAGACAAGCTTAAAACTTGAGACTAAGAATTCCCTTTATTGAACAATCCCAAGAGCTGGAACTCACCCCAGTTCCAGCACCGCTTCCTCACCTTTGCACAGTGATAGCACAGAGATTCATGGTAGCACAGAGATAACTGAAAACAGTGAAAGGCTTAGTAGAGGATGATTTGGTGACTCATATTTGGTGAATGCCTCACAGCCAGCTTTCCGTGGGGCTGCAGGGATTTAACTCCTTCAGCCTGCTTTGTGTCTAAGGCTGAGAGACTATAGTCCCATCTTCTGCTTTGTGGCAGCAACACTTCCAGTGCCCAATGCTGTGCTTTGTTAATCCAAGAGTATCAAGAGACAACTGCCTTTTGCTATTTGCAGCACGTAAAAATCAATATGCCACTTACATATCTCTGACTGTCATCCCAGTCACTTCTGCTCTGCTATTATATGCAGATAGTTTACCTCCTTCCAGCAAAACACTGTCTATTTTCTGCATGAATATGAGAAATGCTCCAACATTGTGTCCTCATCTAAATTATAGGTGCAAGGAAAGGATTTATGAAGGATGTTAGAGGATGTGTGGCTTGTGAAAGGAGAGTGCTGGTCCCCATGGACAAAGATATCCTTTCTAGTTCCACAGACCTCGTCTCTCTGGTGACCAGTGATGGGACCAGAGAGAATGGCATGAAGCTGTGTCAGGGGAAGTTTAGGTTGGATATTAGGAAAAGGTTCTTCATCCAGAGGGTGGTTGGGCACTGGAACAGGCTCCCCAGGAAAGTGGTCACAGCACCAAGCCTGAAAGAGTTCAAGAAGCATTTGGATAATGCACATGCTGTGATCATGGAGTTGTCCTGTATAGAGCCAAGAGTTGGACTTGATGATCTTTGTGGTTTCCTTTCAACTCAGGATATTCCATGATTTTATGATTCTATGATTCTATGATTTTACAGAGAATCAAATTTTGACCATACAGCTCAGCTATAAGGTGTTGCTGGACCTCTGTCCTGGAGGTGTTGTGGAACAGGTGAGATCCACAATTGGAAACAAGATGGGATCCAGCAGCCAAGAATCCCCTATACAGATCGCTCCTGTCTGATCTGCCCCAAAGTAGACTATTTCAGGACTGAAGAGCCAAGCTGCTGGTGAAAGCCACTATGGCCTGTGGGGTTGTGATTTTAAAAATAGGATACAAATGAAAGATGCATGGAAAGGCAAAAAAGGAGAGAAAAGATGGCTGAGGTAATGACTGAGAATGCCCTATGAAGAATGAGCTGCTTTGAAGCACCTAAAGGCCAACACAGCATGTGATGACACCTCATTTAGATATCTAGATCCTGAAACAGTAAAATCTTGGGAGAGGAAAACCAACACAGATGCTAAGGGACACACAAAAGGGGTCAGATGTCAGGTTCCCCTGGCCAAGTGGGGAAACCCAGGTCCCTGTGCAGTGGAAGAACAAGCAGCTGGTGCAAAATGGGGACTCCCAAACAAGGCAGCAGGCAGCACCTGGCACAGGGAAAACTCCTCTGATCTCTGGGATGAATATGCCATGCTGAGGACTGCCTCACATGGTACATGGAGCTTGGGTCCTCTCTCAAAGTGGAGTAGGCAGGGACGTGGTTGCTCTCTTTCTATTTTTCATCTACTGACCTGGAGGTCAGAAACACTTCAGAAAGTCAGAGGTTCAATTATTCCCCTTCCAGCAAGGATTTCTACCCAGACCTAGGATATTTGCCTACCAACAGCCTGTAGGTTCCCAAGGTGGGGTGGAAGCAGTGTACCTTCCTCCCAATGATGCCCATCAAGTCAACAACAAAGATGATATATTAAAACAATCCAAAATCCTTGCTGGAATAGGGGGCTTATGCAAGCAATCCTGGTTTGCTGTCTCTGCCGTGTGGCTGGAGCCATCGTTTCCTTCTCTGTCCCTTGCTCTCTCTGCTGGGTAGATGACACCCACTCCATCTCAGTGCTTGTTCTGATTGCAGAAAAAAGAGTGGGTTTTGTCTGTTTTCCCTTGTTCCATTCCCCCGTGGAGGCTCAAAGAAGACCTTGGGGTTTCTTCAGCAGCCTTTTTCTGCTCCCGGACCTGGCCAGGGTGAAATCTCTGGACCCGCCCCAGCTCCTTCTGGGGGAATGTGCCAGCAGATGGTGCTCTAAGACCCCAGATTTAGCTTTTCTGCCCCATATCCCAGGGCAGGGGCACCTTGGCACAAGCACCTATTTGGTCAGGGCTTTCCCACTCCAGGCACTGCACCTTGAATCTTCTGTAGAGCCAAATGCTCAAGACAAAGTTTCAAAGTTAGATGTTCACTTTGACATCTTTCAGCTCCATCCATCCATCCATCCATCCATCCTTCCATCTTTCAGGGACTTTTGTTGTCAGCAGAATTTTCCCTTGGCAGGGGGGGTTTCCAAGCTAAGACAAATATACTAACTTCTTTCATCAGAGCTGATCTGTTCTGTAGAAGGTCAACTAGTTCTTTCCTCTAACTTACTTATAAAGAACTGTGGCTCACATCATGTTGGAATAAAAATCCTTGTATGGCCTTGACGTGAGCACAGTGCTTTGATGAGACTCTGTTCCAGCTCAGAGATGCACCCAGAAATCCTCAGGATGGACAAAGCCACTTTCTGCTAAAAAGACAAATTTAAAGGTAAAAAAATAAAAGCATTTCAGCTGAGCAATACACCCTGGACTCAGGCAAAAACCAGCAGTTCTGGGGAGAGTGAGTTATGGCTGTGCTCTGTAGTTTATGTGAGAAGTAAGGCCTGTGTTTACAAAGCAAGGAAAAGAGTGTAAGATGGTGCTTTTAAGCTGTCAGCTATTTGTGTTCCTTGCCTGTTTAATTATGGACTAAATATAAAGGTGGTAGAAACCAGAGAGTGCAAGTACTTGATGACTTGGCACAAAAGCAATGTAGAACCTTTAAATCTATGCTTCACTACTATTTGCTTCATGGCAATGGTTTGTGGGGAAGTGACAGCAAGAGGTGAAGCTTTGCCTGTAGTACCTGGGGCATGGTTGCTTGGGTCAGACAGTAAGTATTGTGACCTTGAAGCTTAGAATCATAGATTCATAGGGTGGTTTGGTCTGGAAGGGACCTTAAATATCATGTAGTTTCAACCCCCCTGCCATCGGCAGGGACACCATCCTGCCACCTAGACCTCAGAGTCCCATCCAACCTGGCCTTGAACACTCCCAGAGATGGAGCATCCACAAAGTTCTCTGGGCAACCTGTGTCAGTCCCTCACCACCCTGACAGTAAAGAATTTCTTCCTAATATCCCATCCAAATCTACCCACTTTCAGCTTCTGAGTTCTCTTTAGTAATTACTATGAATACCTGCATTATTTGTTGCTCCAAGCTCCCATTTCAGTAACAACTCTTCCTTGCTGGAAAGCAGGCTGTTGATGCTCACATGAGAAAAGCAGACATTAGGGTGTTTGCTCCAAAACTCACAACTGATTTTGATGGCCAGATCTACAGAAACCACCTTCCCCCCCAAAATGCATCTGTCTCTGAGATAAACCACAGCAGAGTATTAGCAAGAAGACTCATGTCCTGCTGAAACTGTAAGAGGGACTTTAGGTTAGCAGGATATAATCACCAGAGCTGGAGTTTGGCTTTGTGACAAGACTTAGACCTGACATCCTTTCACTCCAAAAAATTGCTGTGAGGGATTTTAGGTTAATATGAGTCTCATTCCTGAGTCCCATTCTGGAGATGACAGCTCCCATGACAGCTGTGGTATCCATTGTGGGAGGAAGAACATGCTGGAAATTGTGTTTAGGAAGCTCTGAAATCCTACACCTTTGCTTTTGGGAAGAGGCTGGGGGAAGAAACAAGCAATTTGATAGAAAAGGGAGAAATATGCTAGTAATGAGATAGTTGTCAACACTCCCTTGGATAACCTCACGGCAGCAGAATTATTTATAGACAGAAGTGTCTGAGAACTTATTTTCTCTGACACTGTGGCCATGGCAGAGAATTATAGCTCTGCGAGGTGGGTTTTCAAAACCACTCAATTAGGAGCAATGAGGTGCAAAATTACATGTGCGAAGAGATGGAAACATAGATGTTTGAGATGAAAAGGGCCTTGCTGGCCTGCCAGCACCACGTGGTTCCCAACAGGTCAGAAAGAGAGCTCTTTTCTAAGCATTCCAAGGAAATTTGTTCTTTTTTATAAATATCTTTGAACACATGACTGTGATATGTGGAGCCTGAAAACTAGAGATGCTTGGGTTATTGTTTGCTGCTTTGTATGTCTCTGTGTATATAAATCACTGCCTACACAGAGAATTTGCTTTCCTTCTCTCTAGAGGAAGGAAGTTAGAAAGAACTTGATTTAAAGTGGAGTTTCTGTTCTGATTCATTCCTTGGAGGAAGCAAAAAGCTTTTTCCAAAAGGGCATATGCATCTGAAGAGGTCATCAGACAGAGAGCTGATCAGAAACTTCTCACTCTTAAGTGCAGCCACCAAGCTCACCTTATTTTTATTCTTCTTTGCCAATACATGTAACCCAAAATACAAACCAAAAAGTACCACTAGAATGAAAATGAGTGGTTCTCTCCTTGGATAGGGAACATGTTGCTCAGGGAAGATTTTATTTTACTACTACAGATTTCTTTGTCAGAATGGACTGGCATTTACTGACCCTTGGGATTGTGAAGGATCCAATCTTTCAGATTGCACTCAGTCCCTGGGAAAAAATGGCCCTTCAGTCTGGCTTTTTCTCAGTATGATGAACTTTGGTACTCAAAGGAGAGTACAGTTCACTGCTTATTTCAGTTGTCCTCAAGGCTTGTGCAGGTCTTTATTCGGGATGTCTCCTGCTGAATTAAATTCAGGAGAAAGAAGGGAGGAAAACTGGTACCCAGTAAACCAGTTTCCAGTAGAGACATTTCCCATGCTGTGCTGCAGCAGAAGGTGATGCTATTTCATAGAATAAAGGAGCAACCACTGATTAAGAGTCATAAAGATGCCCTGGTTGTTATTAAGACAATTTCAGATACAATGATTTGAATGGCAAAGGGCTCAAAAAATGATCCATCGGCTCATTGGGTCACCAAGAACGTGGTCTTTGCTCCTTTCTTCTTTCCTGCTTTTTCCTCTGCTTTCTTAACACAATCTCCATGTTTTTCTGTGATATATACATACAATACAAGAGTCTCTTTTTCCTGCATCCTTGTGTAGCTATATGCCAGCCACATCCATCACCGGGTAGGATTAACTTAATTTTCCTTCACATATCTAAATGCAAACATCTCCACTCCATTTGATTGAGCCACCCTCAGCTCCCATTTTTACTCACAGAAAAGAAATGGCCACTGCTAAAGTAATTTCCCAACCGTTTTAGGGAAAAACACCTGCCTTAGGATAAGTCAGATGCCTGCCTTAGGATAAGTCAGATGATGTATCGTGTCTCTAACATAAAATGAGGCGACCCCTCACTGACTTGGATTGCCTGTGCCAGTTATAAAGGATTGAGACACAGCCCCACTAAAGCTTCGCCAAGCCTCATGTGCCGAATCAGCAAAAGGATTTTCTCCCAAGTATTTAGGAATGTAGACAAAAATCAATTTAGCGCAACAGTTAACCCCAGAGGTGTTGGGCAGTGCTTTGATTCTCTCTGAAGGTCATGAGAAGAACAGTTTAGTCCTCTGGTCTATTGATGTTTGTGAGTCAATGAGACCTCCTGAAAGGGCCAGTGGAGAGTAGAAACAGCAGGCTTAGCCATCTCAACTGTTGTACACGAGTTTGTAGCTCTGTGAAGGAATTTGTCTGGTACAGGTCAAACACCTCTGTCAGAGCTGTCCTGTTCTGGGCTGTCCTGACATATGCATTGAAGTCACTTTATGATGGCAAACCCTGTCCTCATCTTGATTCAGACTCCATGGTGTTGGTTCTCCCAGCCATTGCAGGTGTATGCCCAGGACACACTGATCTGTCCATTTGGGAGAAGCATGTGTGGGGTGGGGTTGTGTCCTCCCCTGTGTGACCTGTGTGATGCTGAAAGGTGCCATGGATCATGTGCCACCCCTGAACCAGGGGCCAAGACTCACAGTGTGATCAGAAACTCCTGGTCTAGGGAAAGTTGTATCTGAGACCAGTGGTAATAAAAGTGCAGCCAAGACCCCAATGAAGAAAATCCCCAATTTTAATCCCAAATTTTTCCCTTCCCTTAATTTGCCATTCTTGCCTGGTTCCCAGAGCAGAATCCAGGATGGGCTTGGGGCCTCGAGGAGGAAGCGCGATCCCCTCAGGGGTGCCCCAAGCTCCAGCCCTCTGGGGTTGCACGGGTGTTGGTCCATGTGCAGGTTGTGTGCCCGTGGTCCTGCCTCCTCTCCACACCACTGCTCCCATAAAATGAGCCTCGTTCAGCCATTATGGATGCAGAGTATGTTGGCATGAAGGGAGTGCCATTCATCAGGGGGCTCCAGTCTCTGCTCACTGTGTGCTGGCTACAGTGAATCAACATTAATGAGGCAAGTTCTGGTCATTTCCACTTTGTATGCAGAATAATTATTTTTCCACCCTTGCAAAATATCCCCTAATTAAACGGTTGTATTTCAGCAAGGTCTTGCAAGACCAAATCCCGTTCCTCTTTTATAGGGGCAGCGTGGCCTGTGAAATCCATTGAGACTAAGCTCTGCAAGGCACAACAGCATTTTCAAGTGGTGGGTTTAATAGACGGAACAAATGGAAACCCTTGGTGAAATCTAAGGTAAAGAAAGATAAAGAAAAATATCGTGGATTACAAAAAACCAAGCACACAACCTAGCTCTTCTAAATGCCCCAGGACAGTGGAATAACAAATATGCAGGAGACCAAGATGAAATTCATTAATTCACTTGAGTCAAGAATGCCCACTCACAAAAATGCAACCAGGAATCTGCTGGGTTTTATGATCTGAATTTAACTAGGGGTGACATTTCCCCATTACCCCCTGCTTTGTAAGCATCCCTGCTGCAAAGGCACCCTTGGAATGCAGCATCTCCAAGCCACTGTGCTGCACTAGAGTCCTATTTCTTCTCAGCGATAGCTGTTGAACCAAACAGAGGTCAAGAGCCTATTGCTTCCAGCCTTAAAGGCAGCGGTGCTCCTCGAGGAGCCTTTGCTTTCAAGCTAAATGGTCTCGCTGCCAAGCTGTAGCTGCTGTCCTTGGAGCAAGCTGTTACAGCCTTGGAAATGGCTGGTGCTTGTGGCATGAGCAGATTACTACAAATCAGCTGAGCCACAGCAATTTCTTGGATGTAAACTCATCGCCAGGCAAAAGCACTATTATTGGTCTGAGTTTAGCTCACGAGTGCAGAGGATGAGCCTAAACTAGATTACCCCTCATTATCTGCAGGCTGCTGATGAGCAGTATCTCAAGACAGTGTAATGTGACCTTGTGCTCAGGTCTTCAGGCATTAGGAACATGACATCTGTGGCTGCTTGTTTATTTGGGTGTTGAAAGCTAAAGC
The DNA here is from genome assembly GCA_013397055.1 of Pachycephala philippinensis. NCBI lineage: Eukaryota > Metazoa > Chordata > Aves > Passeriformes > Pachycephala > Pachycephala philippinensis. Next base: position 328,777 of record VWZT01005648.1, on the reverse strand, counting down.
AAAGAAGGAGTCTAAGTCCTCATGTAGAGGGTCCTAGCTCATGTGCTCTGAGACCAATAACTACTCTGTGGCAACCTTCATGGAAGACAGATACAGTAGCAAATTGGGGTGACCTCCTCACACCATGTAGGAGCTCATCCCTTTATGCCTGGACACTTTTTCTGCTCCTAGGGAAAGTCTAATTCATGCAAGCACTGATAAGACAGAGGAACTCAAAGCTGGAATGTGCAGGGCTCAGTCAATAGCATCAGTAACAATTTAAAATGCCTCTTCACCCAAAGGGCAGAGTCATGGCAGGTTGAGACCTTAAACATGACTGGGATAGGAGGTAAGTGCAGTGACTGTGAAATTCTTACACTGTCAAACCAATGCCAGTTGCAGACCACTGCTGCCTCTCCCTCAGTCTGTCCACAGGGATCATGCCATGTACCTTTTCTTCTCTACATCTTCACATCTTACATCCCACCTTTCAGCCTGATTTTCTTTTTTCTCCTTTTTATTTGATGTGCAACCACCAAAGGAAATACAAAAGAGAGAGAAGTTGAGTGAGACCTTAAGAGACATGCTGGTAAAATTGTGCTCAGAGCAGAAATACATCAGTTTGGATATGGAGTATTGCTTTCTTTTTATCACTCTGCTTATTAACGAGACAGGGTTTGGTTTTCAGAACAAAAAATAAATCAAAACGAGCTTAAAGGAATTGTGAAATAAGGGGAAAGATGTTTGCTTAAGTTATTTCTCATCATGGAATGCTTTTAGCTCCAGTTCTTAGGTAGGGAGCCAGCTCCTCATCTTACTTTCCAGTAATTAAAAGGAAAAAAAAAAAAACCAAACCAAAAAAACCCAACAGTTCTCCAGATATTCTTTACACATAGAATTATTATCTTTTTATCTTTCAGAGATAATACATTGAGCTGGAGGAGTCAGATCATAACATGAATATCTTTGTTGTAATTCCAACTCAAAGGAACAATTTTTTTCTGTAACAAAACCTAAGAGTTTTAAGAGGCCTTTATTTTCTGTTGCTGTATTGTGGCTTGGTGCCTCGTGTATCATCATATGGCTGGATCTGCAGATGGGGTAAGCTGGTTGATTTACCAGTAAGGTAAAAGCTACAGCTATTGGTTTAACTGGGGCTCTTGCTCTCATTAAACAAAGAATCTAGCCCATTGTTTTCGGTAAAGTTATCTTGAGGTGATGCAGCAGATCATCAGTGTTAGAATCAAATTGCCTGACACAGGAGACAATTAGTGCAATAAACAATGCAGAGCTGCTGGGAAAAAAAAAGAAGTAGCCCAAGGAAATAGAAACAGATTCCTCAGATGTGGAGATTCAGGGGGACAAACAGGAATTCAGTGGTGCTACTAGAAAAAGTGGTATTGAACAGTCAGTCTTTACACTAAAAATGTAGCAACCCTGAATCTCCTGCCTGAGACCAATTCCTAGTCAGAAGCCTGAATGAGACAAAACAACCCTCTGCCTCCCTCACAAATTCTTTCTTTTGATTATTGTTTACTTGTTCTCTTATCAAATACTCAGCTTGGGTGTTTTCTGTCTTGCATATCACCATCACCAAAGAATGAGCTTTAAGTCTACCTTCTTGGAAGCTGGCTTCTCAGGAAACCTTCTTCAGTAACAGGTTTTTCGTGTCTTCTTAAAATGCCTTTCAGAAGCATCAAAGCACCCACTAATCGTTGTTCTCTGCCTTCCAAATACCTGGATTTGTATGGCTGCATAAGGATTATCTCAGATTGGTTGACTTTAAAATATTTTCATTATTTCACTCTCGGGTAGACCATCGGGAGTCAGAAAAGTGTTGCTATAGTCAAGTGACTTTGAGCTGAGCAACTGAGCATTGCTTCCCACCTTGTGGTTATCGTGTTTTTCCTAGGTCTTATTCATGTCGTTCTGGTCTTCATGTATTTCCAGAGAGATTCCCAAAGCTCTCATCTCCATGTACCACCTTAAATGAGCTCAAGGAGTCACCCACTCACATCCTAGATGGGTGGAACCCCACAGTTTGATATTTATGTCTTGATGAGATCAGTTGCTGCTTCAACAGATGCAACCTGGATTCCAATACCAAATTGCTCTGAGAGTCTGCTCAAAAGAAAAGGAAAAGCCCCCACATTTTCTCCACAGATTCTGGCTTCCAAGCCTAGATATCCATAATGACCCCATATGCCGTGCATCAAACTGTTTCCATCAGCGATGAGAGCAGAGAAGAAACAAGCAAATTTAATCAAGCTTCAGCTGCAGTTTCTCATATTTAAGGCCATGCTGTAAATTCCCAGGCCAAGGGTGTCACACAAATCACCTGAGTGCCCACCTGGCAGGATGGCTTGGAGATGCAGCCTGTGAACCAGGAGAGCATCTCATGGCCCTCGTGCCCAGCCCCTCCACAAACAGGACCTTGCAAGCAGAGAGGAATCAGAGCAGGTGGAAGGTTTGCTGTACAACAGACACTTGTTAAATTAAGCACAGGGACATAAGCGCTGATCAACTGATCGTGCTAATGAGAATGTTGGATTTTGGCAATGCTTATTTTTTGTTGATTGGAGAGAGTTATGGATTCCAGTGTGGAAGATGATCCCAAGACAGTTACAGGGGCTTCACATTGTGACTACAAGAAAATTATTTTGAAAGCATTTATATTAGAAAGGGAATTGGATTCTAACAAGAGAATAACAAGCTGAGATCTCGTGTTGCCTGGTGCTCTTAGAGGTTTACAGTTCTGGTCTTGCTGCCATATGGAGCAACGTGTGTGGTTTTTGTGTGTGTGTTCCTGGTTATTTACCTGTGAATTTACAGCAGTTTTCAGCCAATCACACTGACGCAACCTTAGATGCACTACAGAACTATCAAATTCCCTGAAGTCACCCAGGCCCATGTTTGCCACCTGAAATTGCACAGCAGTTTCCCAGTTCTTTGATGTTCCTAAGGGATGTATGTGTCTTCAGAGGGATTATTTAAATGCTACTAATGAACAACACTGGTTAACGAGATTCCTCTCTTGTTCTCTCAAGCTTCATTCCTTCAGGGATCTTATGAAGGACAATTTGATCAAAAATCTGCTCCCATTTTCCCACGTTAATCAATTAACTAGTGTCAGGGCTTTCTCTGGGGCCTGGAGCACCATTCAATTATCTGTTGCTGTGTTGCCAGATTGGGCTGTGGCTTGGCTTACATCTCTGCTTAGTTCCTGAGCAGGTTTCAAGGGTCAACATGGGGCAGAAACCATCCCAATAGGCAAATAAGGGCAGTGATATTCAACCCCCATCTCCTGACCATCAGGGAGCACAAGCAGAGATGCAGGGGCTGTAGCACAGTGTCTCCTTATCTCTCTGTCATGCTGGACAGCTCTTCCTAGGCCAGCCTTTTGCTATTTTCATAGTGCTTCAAGCTGTCACCAGGACATGGTCAGCACAGCACTGAGCCCTGACACAACTCTGTGCAGGGGATAGGTACAGGAACACAACTATACTCCTTGAGGCCCTGGAGCATGGATGAAGAGGAGACATCTGGCTCAAAATCCTTTCCCAGAGCTGGCAGGGAGATTGAAACAGCTGCCCGGTGAATAAAGTGTAGGTAATACCTTTAGATTTTTATTCCACATCTAGGTAGATTTATCATTTAAATTTAATAACCACCTACTCTCTGAATAACCACCTACTGCTCTGGTGGAGGTGAATGACAGTGTGAGCTGGTCCCATATTCCTAGAAGAGGGCTGATGATGCTTTTTTGTAGAGGAGACCCAGTTTTCCAGCCATTACTGTGTGCTCTGCTCTGGCAGCCTGCTGTCTCACCAGTGTGGCATCAGGCAGTGTCCTCAGCCCACTGGGACAGGAGACAGCCAGACCCATCCAGTGCATAACTGGGGTTTCCAGGTCCCTCTTCCCTCCTGCACCTTCAGAGCTCTGGCTGTTCTGTCCATCTCTTGGCAGGTGTCAAGTCCCATGTAGGGATTTGGCCCTGATGCAATGATCATTGTCAGATAAAATTAATGGAGGTCATCTCATTTACACAGGGGCTGGTCAGCGGAGCAGAGCTGCGTGATGAGCTTTAATTAGATCCACAACGATTGTCCTCCCTGGGGGAGTTGTTTGGTGGCTTGCTCAACAAATTCAATATAAGTGGCTGGTTGCCACCGCGTGCTGGAGGGCAGCTCCCTTCTAACAAGTGTGGGGAGAAATTCCTGTGAAACAAATTAGAATGGGGTTTGGGGATTTCTTTCCTTCAAACACATGCTTCTGTGCTGTTCCCTCCCACAGCCATGTGTTTGCTCTCACTCTTCTCTCCCACATACACCTTTCCCACCTACCATATACAAATCACACCTTTGCACACCCTCTTTCTGCTCCTCTCTTACAACTCTTGAGCCTTACTCTGTTCTGTTGCTCACAGCCCACGCCCCCCAGTTCATCTCCATCACATATTTGGGCTCTTCCTCTGTTAGGACAAAGTCTGATCACAGAAATGCTTGCAAACAAGGAAGTTTATGGGGAAATTTCCCTTGTTCCAAGCTCTGCTGCAAGAGACCTCTGGAGGGGGGGTGCAGGCTGGTGTGACCACCCAGATGCAGCAGTAGGTAGGTGAAGATGGGTGCAAGGGACAGCTGTAGGACCTTCAGGGGAGACCAAAAAATGCCTTCTGCTATCAGTTGGAATTGTGTTAACAGTAAATTAAATTACCTTGGACTGTGGCCAGGTTCAGCAAAGCCATTCTTTAGAGTATGTCCAACCCAAAAGGAAGAAAGCTGTACAGTATGAACGAGCTGGTTGTGTGCTTACATTTCTCTCTGCTTCAGGCTCCTACGCTTTAGCTAATCACACTTTTCCTGCCCCCTCCTTCTTCTATAGACTTCTCAGAGATCATATTTTGGACAAAGACCTTAGCGCAGTCTTACTGGGTCTTCAGTGTTCAGTATTTTGACATCTGGCAGCAGGAATCTTCCCACAGCAATATCTCTGAGCTTGGTTGGTGTGAATGAAAAAGAAAAGAGAAAGGCGGCAAGCTCACATTCCCATGGACCCAAGTCCTCTCCTCCACCTACGCTGCAGAACAGCAGCTCCTTATCCCATCAAACCCACAATCTCCTTCACAAGCTTCAAATGGCTTAGTTTTATTTAACCTTTCATTTCCAGTTCTTAAACAACTTCCTTTGGCCTTTATTTAGACCAAGTAGTGGTTCCCACTGGGATGTTGCCAAGCAAGGAATTAATTTGTTTGGATGGAGATATGAGGGGCCAGCATGCAAATTTAGACAAAGCTCAAATGTTGGGTGGACCATCATAGCATCTGTCTGTACCAGACCGAACTGGATTTTTCTCTAGGCAGTTTCTGGCATGACTGGGGCAACCTGTGAGAAAATTAATGGCGGAAGAGCAAGGATCTACTTTTCGTCACATAACTTTAACAGCAGACTTTCTTATAGCTCAAGTGTATCTGGCATTCAAGCTTGTGCATGACCCTGCTGTACCTTCTTGTAGCAGATGCTGCTTCCATCAGAGCCTCAGCCTTTTACCATGTGACCTTACTGCTGCCCAACTATTCCAACTCATTTGGATGCTATTTTAATGAGCAGAGGTGACAGATGATGCTGATGTGTGTCTCCTTTTCCAGGTGATAGGGGAAAGAGCAGAACTCAGTGTGACATGTTGCAAATCAGCTCTTCTGGAGGAGAATTTCAGTCCTGACCTCTAAGACACGTGTCTAACAGCACCTGCCCCAAGCATCAGTGTGTGAAAGAGTCAATCATACAGTGAGATTCTGCACAGTTTCTCTTCAGTTCTTAAATTGTTTTTTCTCTGGTCTGCCACCTTTGGTAGCTGTTGGCAAAAAGAGAAATTAGGCAGAAAACAGATTGGCTTTGTTCACAGCTTTATTCCCATTTCCATCTTTGCCTGTGCCTTTGTTCCACAGAGAAACCAGGTAGAACAGCAAAAAGTCTGGAAACCATGTGGAATCAGGACAATGGGAGTAATTTATGTTGTACTTGCTCTGAAATTCTCAGTTTGGAGGCATAGCTGAAAGAAATTGTTTCTCTGAACAGCCCCATGATGGGACTTGAGTCATCTCTCTGGATGATCATGGAGCTGGTCACCATGGCTTCCCTTAATAGTTGGTGGAGGGACAGAAATACTTCTCTGGTATGATCTCCCCACTTCAGATCTTCAACCCTGGATTCACACACAGCAGTCCCCTCCCTTGAGTCTGGGCTGCCAGCTTGCATGGTGACACCCACACAGGATAAAACAAATCCCTGCCTTCTGCCCCTGCCTCTTGTCCCAGCTCCTGAGCTGTCTCTATTTTTGGTCCAACACACTCAGCTCTCTCATGATATAGAGACCCTCAACAGTCACAGCAGGATGTCTTCTCAGATAACTCAGAGTGGCTCTAAATCAGAAAGACTTCTGCTCAGTGTAACTCAGGTTTGGGATTACATGAGGCATTGGATCAGGCTCAGAGGTGAACCTTGAGAACTTCTCTACTTTGCTTCATTGGGAAAATACTGTTTTCTAGGACCATCTTGGTTTGAGGGCATAACTCCTGTGGCTCTGCGTTGTGCAGATCTCACCAAGGCCCACTGGCTTCTGGATAAAATTCTGGGTGCAAAGACAACTCAGATCCCCTACCTCAAATCCATTTCAATTGCCTCCACAAGAAGGAGAGGTAATTAAACCCAAGGGCCCTAACCTATCAAAAAAATAAAATACTAGGAAAATCAGGCACAAGAACAAACACTTTCCTGCCAGAGTTCAAGAAGCATTTGGAAAATGCTCTCAGGCACATGGTGTGATTCTTGGGGTGTCCTGTGGAGGGCCAGGAGCTGGACTTGATGATCCTTGTGGGTCCCTTCCAACTCGTCATATTCTATGACTCTGTGTTTCGCTTAGGAGGTAGCAAATGAGTCAGACAACACAGCAAATGCCTCATTTAGATATTAGCTATGATTAAATACCTACTTAGCTATTGACTGTGTCAGTCTTCAGTAACTTCACTCCTTGCTTAGCAAGAACTGAGGCAATCCTTCATATTTTCTTTCCTCTGGCTCAAGGAGAATAATGTGATCTTCAAGGTCAACTTAATTACCTCCTCCTTCTCATTAAAGGAATTGCCAAAGTATCCATTTAAAATCGTTAGCCTCCCCACCCCTTTCATTGCAAATGATTTATGAGGAAGTTAATCCCTCCTCTTTTCTCCTGAACACATTTCTGACTAGGAGTGGCATATCGAGATCACCCTTGTCCGGGGTGGAATCCTATTTATTATAAAAGGGGGAGCATGGCAAGCTGGAAGATAAGGCAGACAGCTGTTTGTTTTAAAGGAATAAAATCCTTCTCTTGGCTGAAAGAAGAGAAACAGCTCCAGCTCCAAGTCCTCTGCTTACAGACCATGGGACAGAGCAAAAATCATCTGTATAGAGAAGGGTTTAATAGAGACTGGCTCAACTCTCAGACATGCAGGTGAGAGGACAATGGAGTGAGTTCTTTAATCTGTTAGTTTCCCACCCACAAAAAAGTCAGTAATTTTGGCTCATTTAATCTCCCTGGAGCTGAGTGTGGCTGTCTTCCCTCTGGTAAGGCTGCATGTCTTCCCTGGCAACAAAAATTGAGAAATCACACTTGGCCCCTGGCTGTTTCAAGCCAGCAGAAGAATCATGCTTGGCCAGGTTATGTAAAACACTCCATAGAGCCCCGTTAAATGGGAAAATTTGGAAATTTCAGCCCTGTCTGATGATGCTGGATGCTGCCAGAAGTAACAATAGCCTTTAGTTTTACGAGTTTGGAAACTACAGCGCTAGTGTTGTGTCAATGCAATTAGCTGTAATTTTTTTCACACTTTTTTAATGGTCTGTCCTAAGACCACAGCTACACACCATCTGAGATCAGCTGCCAGCACTCAGCAGATCCTGTAGCCAACAATGTTATTCATTTAGACATAATAGAGTGTGCATCTTGTTACTGTAAGCCCCCTGGTAACCAGCTGTGGGAACCACCTAATTCCTTTTCTGAGTATGCCAGGAAAATCCTTGTGGTGAGAGGGATGAAGAAGTAGCTTCAGGGTCCTGTGGATTTTGTCTGGTGTTGTGATCATGGTGTGAGGATCTCAAGGGCTGCACATGTAGCTAAGCAGCATAATTTATACTGTGATTACCTTGCCAAGCTGTTAACAGCTGATGGAAGGATGAGCAGGGAACTTTCAGATTTAGGGGATGGTGCTCGCACACTGCTGCCCAAATCATCACAAATACCTGCAGGATTAAAGTCAAACACATCCAGGGTAAATGTAGCTGTAAGAACAAGGAAGAGGAAGGTGCCCAGAGAAGCTGTGGAAGCTCCATCCCTGGAAATGTTCAAGGCCAGGCTGAACGAGGCCCTGAGTGAGTGGAAGGTGTCCCTGCATATGGCAGAGGTGTTGGAACCAGATGATCTTTAAGGTCCCTTCCAAGCCAAACCATTCCATGATTCTGTGATTCTATGGTACAGGGACTGGACAGAAAATCAGCATAGAAGTAAGTGGTCAAGTGCTGCTCACACATCACTGCTCCACGGGTATGAAAGAAGCAGTTTCTAAAATCTCCCTGGCTGTTGTTGAGCAGAAGCTCTTGGTCTAATTATAGCTATTAGCATGAAATCTTTTAAAATTAAAAGAGTCAATTAAAATTAAAAGAGCTGTGTTTTCCTTCTTGGTCTCAGCAACCTTGCTGAGAAACCCAAGACCTTCCATTCCCGCTGAGTGTCTGTTTTCTGTCTGCAAGTGAATCAATCCTGCCTTAATTTACTCACCTCCAACATCTTTCCATTACTGGCCCTTATAATTGCAGGGTTGGTCTTGCGAGGTGTCCATTGTGAATGAAAGGCAGGATCTTATTCCTGCTGCTGTTTGGTGTAGTGGGAAGTGTTATGGGTGCATGATGATCCCAGCTCTGTGCTTTCTGCCTTTGTTTCCCCAGTGGGAAAAGGAAGATACTGGCTTTGGAAAACATTGGATATCAAGCACCTGGGGGTGAGAGCTTTTGTGAACTCCCTACTCATGCTGGGTTTCCCACCCTCCCTGAGCACCCTTCACTTGAGGTTTTGTCCTGCACCAGAAACAAAGCCTGTGGCCAAAAGAAGAGGGAAATCAGCTTTCCTAGTAGTGTTTTTCTTGGAATCAAATCATAGAGGGACGCTCAGACAGGAGGTGAGTTTGTAATCGCCGCCTGAGCCTCCATTACAGCCCTGCTCTATGTCTGAGGCTTTCTCCCAGCGCTCCCAGTCCCTTTGTCCTGTCCCCACCTAGTTGCTGGGGAAGGTTGGATGTCTCAGGGATGGTTCTCCCATGTCTCAGGCATGGAAATACTTCTGTTCTTCATCCTAATTCCCTGTGAAGTGTCAGTAACAGGTGGCTTTTTGGCATGGGGGGTGAAATTTATCTTTCTGTGGGAGCTTTACCTTGAAGGATAGGGGACATGAAGCCCCATGATGAGGTGGTCTTCCCGTCAGTACCACCCCTCTTTTGGGAGGGGGAATGGCACCCTTGGTACGTTTGTGCAGTGCACAGCATGATGAAGGGCTCCTGGAGGATCAGGTGTGGTCCTCCAGCCACAGACCCCTCTGATGGCTAAAGGGCCATCCCTGACCCCATGTCCTTGGCGAGCCATGTGCCCTGGCCTGGCTTGGCACCATGGGCAGGGAACAAGCAGCCAGGTCTCTGCCCTCCATTCCTGGTTTGAGCCTGGCAGGCATGAGCAGTTTGGGTCTGAGCTCCCCGGCGCCACGAGGAATGTTTTGATGTGCAGACATGCTTGTTCAACACCGCCTCAGCTCTGTGCTAATTAAATCCAAAGGGTAATCATTATTTCATTGAGTTTCCTCCAGCGCTGTAATTCCATCTCTGCTGTGGCAGAAAGCCCTGGACAGAGAGGGAGTGACAGGGGCACTGCTTTAGTCCTTTCTTTCTTTCTTTCTTTCTTTCTTTCTTTCTTTCTTTCTTTCTTTCTTTCTTTCTTTCTTTCTTTCTTTCTTTCTTTCTTTCTTTCTTTCTTTCTTTCTTTCTTTCTTTCTTTCTTTCTTTCTTTCTTTCTTTCTTTCTTTCTTTCTTTCTTTCTTTCTTTCTTTCTTTCTTTCTTTCTTTCTTTCTTTCTTTCTTTCTTTCTTTCTTTCTTTCTTTCTTTCTTTCTTTCTTTCTTTCTTTCTTTCTTTCTTTCTTTCTTTCTTTCTTTCTTTCTTTCTTTCTTTCTTTCTTTCTTTCTTTCTTTCTTTCTTTCTTTCTTTCTTTCTTTCTTTCTTTCTTTCTTTCTTTCTTTCTTTCTTTCTTTCTTTCTTTCTTTCTTTCTTTCTTTCTTTCTTTCTTTCTTTCTTTCTTTCTTTCTTTCTTTCTTTCTTTCTTTCTTTCTTTCTTTCTTTCTTTCTTTCTTTCTTTCTTTCTTTCTTTCTTTCTTTCTTTCTTTCTTTCTTTCTTTCTTTCTTTCTTTCTTTCTTTCTTTCTTTCTTTCTTTCTTTCTTTCTTTCTTTCTTTCTTTCTTTCTTTCTTTCTTTCTTTCTTTCTTTCTTTCTTTCTTTCTTTCTTTCTTTCTTTCTTTCTTTCTTTCTTTCTTTCTTTCTTTCTTTCTTTCTTTCTTTCTTTCTTTCTTTCTTTCTTTCTTTNTCTCTCTCTCTTTTTCTCTCTCTTTCTCTCTTTCTCTCTCTCTCTCTTTCTCTCTTTCTCTCTCTCTTTCTCTCTCTCTTTCTCTCTCTCTTTCTCTCTTTCTCTCTTTCGCTCTCTTTCTCTCTCTTTTTCTTTCTTTCTTTGTCTCTCTTTCTCTCTCTCTACTGTCTCCTCATTACTTCTCTCACACACACAGGTGGTTCTTCATGCAATGAGTAATTCCTTGCTGAAGAACCATGGCAGTGTGACAAAGTCACATAAATTCCATGGGAAACTGGTCAGCTTCATGAAGTTAAATCCACTGGGGCCTGCTGGAAACCAGCCCCAGCTTAGAAGCTTCTTGAGAATCCAGGGTTGTGTCTGGAGTTGAGGAAATCACTCTGGGGAACAGCACTTATCCTCTTGGGCATTTCCTGGGAGGTAGGGGGGACTTTTGATCTGGCCAATACGCGTTCTTATTTGTCCTTTGCTCCCACTAGGCCCACCCCTGGGGATCTGTCGTGGTCAGCCCTTGACAATTGCAGGATCCCTTTTTTGTCCTGTCACTGCAGAGCTGGATGAGGCCCCACTGGCAGCAGGGTCACCTTGCAGCTGGTTCAGTCCATGGGAGAAAGATCTGTGTGGAATCATGCAGAAGAAGGTTAAAAGAATCCTGTTCCCATTGGGAACAGGGACATGAGACAGCAAAAGAGGAGGGAAAGGTTGAAACCCTGCCTGATTTGACCCTTGCAAACCCACTCCTGCAGTGTGTAAGAGTGTGTGTGCTCATCAGGATGGCTCCATCCCCTCTCTGCTCCTGCTTGCACAGGGACGTGTAGTGAAGAGGGGCCTCTGCATCACCAGTGCCCAGGGCTGTCTGAGAGACCTGAACTGAAATTGGATTTTGTGCTTCACTGACTGATACCAAAAAGATTAAAAAAAAAAAATTCCCTTCTGTTTGAAGCAAGAGGGGTCTTCCAAGGGGGTTTCGGTGAGAAGATTAAAAAATCTACCAAATAATAGAAACCACTGAAAGTGACTTCACTGTGGCTTAATGCTTGGTATTCACCTTCTGTTCGTAATGAAACATTTTGGCATTATTTTGCATTATTTAACATGTCTTAACTTTACCTTTCCCTCCCTTTTTAAATCTTCCTTTCAGAGATGTATCATTAAAAGAAACAAAAAAAGGGAAAATCAGCAGTCTGGACTTCTGGCTACCACACTTCATCTGTGACACTGCTGAACTGGGATTTTTTAGTATCCTCTCCAGTCAGACAGTGTAGAAGACCACACAGCAACCTGTTATTGCAGGCAGTTTCAGCCTCTCTGAAGTTTTCTTTCCTTGTTAGATGAAGTTGTAGATTACTCTAGAGGGATTATATGGAAAATCTGTTTTTGCTGCTGAGAAATAGTCAGAGAGAGCTCTTTGCCTTAGAAAAATATCTGTCTGCTGTGACTGCTTCAGTCTGGGCCTCCTCTGGCTCTTTGGAGTTCATCTCACCTGACTTTCATTGTTTCACATGTTAATGTCACCCTGTGTGCCAGCCACCCCTGACTCCCTTCAAAGGTAGCCAGAAGAAACATGCACACTTCCAAAAGTTGCTCCCTCTGGCATATTTTGCCACTGAGTTGTTGAAGAACTATATTTGGATGCTGTCCCTGCCAAATAGCAGGTGAGTCCTTTCTTGCTCATATCCTTAGCAAGATTTTAAATTTTGTTGAGGTAGAGGACCCTTTCCACCCCTTATCAGTTCAGCACAGTCAGACTGCCTCTCTTTGTTGCTGTTGCAATATATATTCTAGGCAAAACCAACCCCTTCCAAGTAGTTCTGCAATTCGTATGGGGTTTGAAGAAATGTGGAGGCTTATCTGTCTTCCAGTAGGCTAATGGGAAAAGAGCCAGGAATTTCTGAGCTCTTTTCCCAGCATTGGCTGGATGCTCTCGGCTTTATGAGCTGGGATCTCAGCCTGTGTTATGTATTTCCCCTTGATTTGCCTGACACGTCATGTACCAGATGAAGATGGTTCCTTACACAGGGGAATTTATGCTTCCTGAATTCACAGACTGCACTGTCAAAAGGCACCACAAGGATCATCTTATCTGACCTTATGTATACAGAAAATAGACTTTTCCCAGAAACTGGATTAGAGCATCTCCTTTTGTAGATATCTAATCTTTATTTCAACATAGGAAGCCCTAGTGAATTGGCAGCCTCCCTGATAAGCTTTTCCAATATTTAATTACCTTCATAGCAGTGAGTTGGTGTCCACTTCAAAGACTGAATTAATCTAGTCCTATCTTCCACCTTTCATGTCTTGTTCCCATTATCAGCATGGCCACAGAACCTCCCCTTCTCTGCCTCACTATCAGAAAGCTTTTCCCTAAGTAAATACTCAAGTGTAGTGATCCCTTTCAGCCTTCTCTTTGATGAATAAGGTTATGTTCCTAAACCTTTATGTTGACATGTGTGCAGCTGATCTCTGGCCCTCTGTGAGTTCCCCCAGCCCCTGGTATGTGGCCAGCAGAATTGACCCATCACATCCCAGCAGCCCTTGCCTGCTGTCTACTAAGGCAAGAAGGAGTCCTTTCTGTGAGACCTTTCTTCGTTTTGGATGCCTCAAGATCTTTGTCAGCCTCTTCTGGCACATCAGCTTGGCTGGCATTCACCCACTCCCAGCTCACTGCAGTTCAAGGCAGCCTCTCATCCATTAGGGGTGAAATAGCTTCTGTCAGGGTATTTGTCTCCCAGATTGACACCCCACTGACTCCCTCTCCTTCCCTGGAAGTACCTGTATATCAGCCCAGTACATTTCCCATCCCACAGACCTCTGAACTGCTTCTCAGTCCCCTTAAAGTCCTTCTGCACCTCCTTTCAGTGCCTCCTTCCCAGTCCATCTTCCTGAGCCTGCCTCTGGGCTTTGAACCCTTTAATCCTCCATGCCTGGACTTGCTTCTGTCTGCTTCTCCATGGCCGTCCACATTCAGCCTTCTCTGTTAAGAAAAGGTTTACAACCCCATCCCTTTACAGACATGTTTCAAGGTCTGTCAAGGGGCCAGTTCTGACACCATTTAACGCATGTTTTGTTAATCTCATCTAGTGCAGTTTAGAAGAAAAAAACAGAATACCTTGAAGGAACAGCGAGGTATGACACTGCCACAGCTGCCGTTATCAGCAGAGGCTCAGGGGCTGAAGTTTGATGAATGCTGATGAAGGTTTCCTGCTCTGCCACCTGACTGTTTATAGACATATGTCCAGATTGCAAGCTTGTTGATGAAATCCCAAATTACCCGCTCTGTTGTTTTGCTAAGAACTGATGGTGCTCACCCTTCTGGTTGTCCCCTTCTACTCTGCCAATATTGCCATGACCTAAGCCCTGTGCCAGCCCACTCCTTTTCCCTTGACTTGTTAGATTTCATGTAGATGGCTCTTCAGGTCATCTCTTGATGGCTCCTGGCAGTGAGTTGTCCAGGCCTATTGATCTGACAGATGCCACTACAACAGACAATTCCCCCTTGCTGCAGATGGTTAGCTCTCAGCTCCATCCACCTTGTCGTGTTGCCTTCTTCCAAGCAGGGACCAGAGAGGTCTGTCAGGGATTTCCAAGTGACTGGCTGTGATCCTGCTGAGCTCATCCAGTGGTCAGCCTAATCCTGATCTTACAGTCCCTTTGTATGTAGGAAATATTTAAAAAGATGCCTCTGAACCTCTGCCTGGAGGTTTCAGAGCCTGAGCCAGACTGCCTTGCTCCATCAAGGATCCACTGCATGAGCTGAACATCTAACTTGGTCTTAAAGCAATTTACACCCGTGCTCACCCAAATTCTTCTGCCACCTGCAGCAAAGGCTGAATCTTAATTGCAACTCATTCCCTGTCCCCAGAAAAATCAGTCCTCCTTGGACAAGAAAGATCAGAAGGAAAGGGCTTTTTCCTGTCGTTGGGGAGGAAAGAATGTGAGTGATCTCCTTCATTTCCCAGTGCCATTGCCTTTAGCTCTGATGGATGTGTTCCTCTCTGGTGCAGTGCCATATCTTTGCATGGATGAATTTGGTGGCCATGCTACTTCTCTGGAGGTCTGGCTGACTCCTGTCAATATAGATATTACAGGAAATTGACAGGCACAGCCTGACCAAGTGATGTGCAAACACTCATAGGAGATCTCCAGGCTTTGGCTTTGGGAATGCCCAGAGGCTTTCCATGCTTTGTATTTTTTAATGACTTGCATCCCTAATGATGCTAACATTGCACCCTCCTCCCGGCAGCAAAGTGGTACCCACCACAAGGAGGTGCAGCATCATGGTTTCGCTAACAAAGTCATCTCAAGGACAGAAGAAGTCTCACTATTTATGAAAAGAAGAGGTATCTAATAATTTCTTTTCCCCCTTGAATGCATGCAACTTCTGAACAGGAAGTGACAACCTGTGTCACCCTGACATGCCTCGTAGCAATTTGGTGTGTTGGCAGCACCATTTTTGCTGCCGTGGCTGTGAAGGGGGTCGATCCAGAGGCTGCCACCTTAACCAGAGCCCAATTGCCTACCAAATCTCACTTCTGCCTGTCCCAGTACAGGAGGATGCTGACTGGGGCTAGCAGAAACTCTGTCTCTTGCCAGCCCTATTTACCTGGTGATGGGGCAATTTGTGACCAAGGTCACCATCACGGGGCAATTTCTGTTCTTATCTCTTCCCAACAGAGCATCACCTTTGTTTTCTGTGCATGCTGTCTGCTCCCTGTTTTACCTGCAGCAAGTAGCAGGTGCCTGGGAGAAGAGCAGATCCCCCAGTTAATTTCTGCAAAGCTGATAAAAATGCTATCTGCTGCATCCCAGGCTGTGCCTGGGGCTGGAAGGTGGTTAATGAGAGAACCAGCCTTCGGCAGGGGCTCAGCAATTCCCACGTAGCTGATACTCAGCATCGTTCCCTGTCAGTCATTAATTTCGTGACCTCGTTACCACATCTGCGGGGGTAAAGATGAGGAGTCACCTGCTCAGGCTGAGGCTAGGGAAGATTCAGATTGGATCCTGGGGACTAGATTTAGATTAGACATAAGGAAACTTTTTTTTTGCTATAAGGGTGTTGAGGCAGTAGCACAGGTTGCCCAGAGAAACTGTGGCTGCCCCATCCCTGGAAATGTTCAGACTGAATGGGGCTCTGAGTAACCTGGTCTAGTGGAAGGTGTCCCTTCCCATGGCAGGGGGGTTGGAACTGGATGGTCTCTAAAGTCCCTTCCAAGCCATTCTATCATTCTATGATTCGATATTGAGCGTAGAGGTTCACAATCATCAGGGAAGATCTAGTATGTAGTGGATCTCCAGAGCCTGTCAGCTTCAAGGATTTTGTCCTTTCTTCCAACTGCTTCTGAGATTAGTTCAATCCCTGGGAAAAGCCATGCAGCTTTTATTTAGGCTTTCAAACGTATCTTGAGAGTTTGAAGGAGGGAAGATAAGTGATAACAGCAAATATAACAAATTGTTCATCCCTGCTTATGCCCAGCACCATCTTTGTAAAATGTAAGGAAAATCTCTGTTCTTGGAAAACCAAGTGTTTTGCTAGGAAGTGTTTGAATCTCAGGGATCTTTGGGTATACTAGAGGTTTGGAGTCTGAACAGCCCCTCTAGTCCCAAGCCTGTAGCCATCCCCATTGCTCAGGTGGTCAGGCACACAATCTTGCACTTCCCAAGCTGAACCAAGAGCGTAGGGAGGTGTGATGAGGAGAGACCAAGCTTGTGGGACAGAAGCCAGGCGGGTCCAACTGCAGCCAGAATGCCTTGGCTGGGTGTCAGAGGAGCTCGGTGCCAAAGCTAATAAGCCTGCCAGGAGCCAGGACTTCCTTGCTTGGCTGAAAAACTAGGCTAATGGTGCTTGGCTGGCTCCAGAGCTCTGCTGGAAACTGCAGAGCTGCTCTGCCATGTGAAACTGATGCTTCAGACTGGGCTACAAACTTCTCTTCTGCAGGAGGTAATACTGGGATCTGTGGCACTGAAATGGGGACATGCCTGACACAAGGATTGTCCTGGGGACTCTCTCCTCTGCTGTGCCTTGCAGAGAGAAAAGAAAAGAATTGCCACCTCATTTCCATCATGCAGCTGGGGCTGTTACTGTGATTTCAGTATCCCCTTGGTGACACTAGGATGGGATCCCTGCCAGCTGTGGGGCTTCCACTCTGCTTTGGGATACTGGAAAAATGCCTACTTTGTAGCTCTGACTTTTAGCTTCAGGAGAGGAAAGCTGTTGAGGGTGTGAGGCACTAGCATGGGTTGCCCTGAGAAGTTGTGGACATCCCACCCCTGGAAATGTTCAAGACCAGGTTGTATGGGGCTCTGAGTACCCTGGTCTAATGGAAGGTGTCCCTGCCCACAGCAGAGGAGTTGGAATTAGTTGATCTTTAAGGCCTCTTCCAACTCTAACCATTCTATGATTTTATGACTCTACCACTGCCTTTCTGGGGTGCTGAAACCCAGCAAAACATGTTTGCAGAGTCACCTCAGAAAAGCACTATTTTTCCCACGAAACAATGAACCCCAAACCCATTGTGGGCCTGGTAGTGTTCTTTCCCAGAACAGCACCTCTGTCCCTGGCATCACCAAGTGTCTTCATTTTTTCTGTGGATCAGAGACTGGCCTGCCTGCATGTGAATGTGTATTTCTACTTTCTGAGTAGCTGAGGAGCAAAAGTAGAGACAACAATATTCTTATGGTGAATGTTTTAGGCTGAAAAGATGTCTCACTGGGGAATTCAAACCCAGCTGTAAAATAAATTCCAAAGGCAGAAGCCCACTGGACTTCTCAAAAGGCTTGACACACCATTAGGGCAGTCTTAGGGCAAGTAGATAGGGACTTGATGGAGTCATTGTGCGTTCCTAAAAAGACCAAGGAAAAAGTACAACATTGTGATGAGTTTTGGGGAAAACTAACTGAAACACTGTCTTAATCATCTCATATTTTCTGTGACAATATCCTTTTTTGGATATTGTTTGCAGGATCCCTGGGGCAGGATCCTTTCCAATTTAGACATGGAGTAGTGTTTGCCTTGGGAGGTTGTGGATGCTGCCACAGTACATTTAACAAACAGTGGTAAATATAGCATTGTGACATGATTGCCACCATGGATTACCCAGGCATTTCTCATGGGATATCATAGGTATATGTTCCATGCCCTCCCCCTTTCCTGTTTATTTAAGAGGATTTTCACCTCTGCAGTCTCTGGGATGCGGGTCCCAGATGGCACTCTGACAAGCAGGCAGCTGTTGGATGGGGGGTTTTTGAAGGCAAACAATAACTTCATTAAAAATTTAAATGAGAAAAATTCCGTGAATGAATACTTCTGGGGAAAATGAAGGATTCTTACACTAGTGATTAGGATTAGGAGCAAGACAGGGTGAAAACCTTCTCCCTTATGTTCCTGCAAAGGAGGCTGCAGGTAAGGACCAAACTGGAATCTGTTCCCCTTGGTGAATCTCACAGGAAAAGCTACACCCTCTTCAGAAGTTTCTTACCTTTAACAGAGACAGCAGATTAACAGGTCTGAGAATTACCACAGGCCTAAGGATGACCCCCATGGTCAGTGGAGAGGTACCAATGCAGAGCTTGTCTTTCAGGACACTGTCTAACCCAGTAGTCCAACACCTCACAGTCCTACACAAATTTATCTTCACTGCAGACCAGCCAGGGCCAAGTTTTAGGTTATAAGTCGGCAAGATGCTCAGAGGTACTTGGGAGCCTTCAGAACACCTGTTTTGAACCTAAAATGGATGCAGCCATCACTGTTAGAGTCCAGATACCATTGGGAAGAGGGAATTGGAGTGCTCATATTGCAGGCAACCATCCTCTTCTAGCTGTGCATATTTTTAAGCAACTGCATGGCCTGATGGGATGGTGTAGCTCACTGCTCTGTCTGAAAACTGGTGGTCTTTGATACTTTTTTGATATTTTGAAAGGCTACATGAATTCCGGCTTTCATGCAATGTAGAGGAAGGTCAGGACAACCTCTTTCTACTGCCCTGCAGTCACAGGGTAACTTAAACCACCATTCAAGCACACCTCATGTGTGTATCCAAGCCCATGCAGCAAGTTCAGCATAGTAGAGGGGCTTGAGCTTAGTTTCTGGGTGAGAACTCATAACCTGTGGCCCTTCCTAGGTTCTCCATTGGCTGAAAACCCCCCATGTCATGTCAGGACAGTGATGTCATGTACTTCTGCCAGTCCCTTACCCACCTCTGGATCATTTCTTTGTGTTTAATCCCCTCTGAATTCAAGGGGCAGCTTGATTGCCCCAAAATGCATCATCACACACCACTTAGCAGCTCCATGCTACCAACATCATTGCTGGTAAAAACCCACCAGCTCTGATGTGCCACGCTCCCATCAAAAGAGGCTCTGGGAGGAAGAAGCCTTGTGTTTAACCTACAATAAAACGAAGCAGTTCAAAGAGCTGGAAAAGGAGGTTAACAATCTCTTTGAAATGTAGGTTCAAATTCCCAGCACGGCCCCAGTCAATTATCAGCGAGTGCTGTGACACTTCTACTGCTAACGAGGAAGAGGAGGGAGGGGAGCATGTGGCGCAGAGGTCCAGACGGGCAGCAGCGGGGGTTAAAGGACATCACCACGGTGGTGGGAAAGTTACCAGGTTTTTTTTCAGGCTGATTAACCCTTCTGTGGTGCACCCCGAGCAGAGGCCAGACCACTGGAATGAGTGGAGCCGGGCAGGGTGGCAGCACATTCCCCTGCTCAAACCCCTTGGTGTCTGGCAGGGCTTTTTGGAGGGATGCACAGCGCCTGGCACAGCGGGCTGCTGCTTTCTGCAGGGTGTTCCTCTGTGGCAGTATGAACCACTTTCATTTCAATCCTGTGAATGAAAGGCAGTGAGTGCAGGGGTGGGGATGGGGCAGGAGGGGGGTGGGTTTGTTTTGGCGCTGAGGATGGGTGCACACAGGCATACAAATGCTGGGAGACAAAGGCTGTGATTAAGAGCCCGTACTCCGACTCCCTGCTTATTACAGGAAAGGATTTATCTGATGGCCTAGTTTCAGCTCCAATTTTCCACCTTTTAATCAGGTTCCCAGGTCTGCTTGTCCGCTCAAGAAGGGAAGGAAGAGGAAATCTTGGGGTGATGAAGCAGGAATAATGCTCTATAAACATGCATGGGTCAGAGGGTTTTGCTGCCCCAAAACTTTCCTCGGAGGCAGATCCCAGGGCAGGCAGAAGGATTATGCCCAGCCATGCAGCATTATTTTCTGGCATAGCAAGAGTGCATCCGTGCTTTCCCGCCTGACCAAGCCAGGGTTGTGTGAAACAAACGTGCTGGAAATAAAAACCTTCTGCAAAATGGAAAATGTACAGAGGAGCAGCTATTTTTAAAAGAGACAGCACCTACTGCTGTTATGAAGTCAGTCACATAATCAGTCAGCAAGCGACTTCTGTGGGCTGACAGCTGACAGCCAGGAGAAACGACTCCAGCAGACTGATGAGAAGAAAATGAGAGGTTTTGGGTACTGAGAGGTGCATGTTTTCTAATAAAGAGAAGAATTTCTGTCCTGTGCTGCCCTGGGCACGAGGCAGATGGGGGGAAGTGACCGTCACTGTCTTTCCTCACGCGCTGGAAAGGAGGGATAAGATGCTGATAACTCTCCAGCAGACAGAACACTGCAAGCAAATGCCGGCTCAGCCACTTCTTCCTCCTCCCTGACCCAGCCTAGCCTTATTGCCGAGCCTCTGCTGAGGTTTTCCTGCTTCTAAAAATGTTGAGCCTCTAATTAAAACGCCCATCTTGCTTGCCAGGGCAAACATATCCGGCCGCAGAGCTGAGCTGGTTGTGGAGACGGCCAAAGCTTGCAGCTAACCAACCTGGCTGGCTTTCCTGGCATGGATGGCTTTCCTGGCATGGGTGGCTTTCCCGGCATGGGTGGCTGTTAATGCCTGGCACCAGGTGTCCCTCACACCGTGTTATCAAGCTGACAGGAAGCTTGAATGAGGGCCTCTTCAACTCATCCAAGCCTGAAGCCCCTGTGTGCCCTTCCTCCTCTGTGGGGACATCAGTGCTGTTTCAGGTGTTCGTGCCCCACTGGTGCAGAGGGGACACACATGGGCAATGTGGGGGCTCATCTTGCTGGTAGAGGCTTGCCTGTTTCTTCCCATTCAGAGGGCTTTGGAAAGGCTGTTTAAATAAGAAATAATAATCAAAACAATATTTTAATTAGAATAGTTGAAATAATAAATTAAGTCATTAATAAATAGTGTATAAAAATCAGTAGCAAAATAAGATGTTCAGGCAAGGGGGTGAAGGAGTACTGGGAGGGACGAAGTCTAACACAGTGCTGGAGCATCACATATGTGGGGCAATCACAGGGAAGTGGGGGAATACAGACTCAGACCCATGGGTCCCAGGACAGTGTCCTTCCCCAGGAGAGGAGAATATTCTCCACCACTTTGACTGAGCCCACACCCCAGGGCAGAAGTGATTCCATCCCAAAGGAGTGTGGTGGTGTAGCCTCATGGTCACAGCCTTGTGATGGATCCCAGAGGAGCAGTCATGTCTAATGGCTGGTGGTGGCTTTTCCCCTACAGTCCATAATAGTTTTGTGAGCAAGATTTGGCCTTCTCACACCCCAGGCTGTTGTCTGACTACCTTGTAAGCCATCCTGAAGGTCAGGGCAGTTTGGGGAAACAGATAAAGAACCAACAGCCTCTTCTGGGCAGCCTGCAACTCTGCCTGTCCGGATGGAAGATGCAGTTGTTCCTTCAGGCTTGGGAGGAAGGGGAACACTGCAGCTTCCCAGGAGCAGTTTCCTCAGTGGGTCTCTGATTGCACCACTTTTATACACAGCACCAAGAAGCATTTAGAATTAAATTTGCTATTTAAGAGCAGGAAGGCCCCTCTGGAGAGGTTTCTGTTGATTCTTTAGGTGCAATGGCTCTGCATGGTCTTAGCCCTCTGTGCAGCAGCCCCAGCTCCTCAGAGAAGGGTGCTGAGACTGGATTATTTGTATCTCGCTGTCAGAAGCTCTGTGGTCTGGCACTGTACAGCTTTCTGTGCTGTGCCATCGCTTTCACACCCCTTTGCTCCCTTCCCCCCCCACAGAATCATAGAACCCTTAGGGATGGAACAGACCTCTAAGGTCACCAAGTTCAACCCCTAAACCAGCACTGCCAAGTCCACAATTAAACCGTGTCCCTAAGCAGCACATCTTTATGTTTTTGAACACTTCCATGGTCTTGTGGTCTCTCTCCACATCACCCCTGCCCTGATGCAAATCCAGCCTTTCAACGCTAGCGGACCATGTCCCAGATTGGTCAAATCCATGAAGAGACCTCCACCTACTTCACAAGCTTTGGAGCAGGTCCTGAAGCACGGAATTTGCACTACATACTCTGTGCTGCTTCACTGCCATGTGTCCCTGATTTCCTTCAAGTCAACCAGTGAAGCTCTCAAGGCTTTCCATCACTGAAGAGCACAGTGAGCCAAGCACCATGGGACAAATCCTGCCCCCAGTTTGGAGATGCAACACCCATGAGGGTGGTGGGGATCAGCAGAGCAAGGAGAGAGGCTGTGTCGCACTTCAGACCCAGCGACAGCTGCCACCCACTCAGCACTAAAGCAATAAATCTGGGGGATCTGGGTTTATTCTCCTCCAAATCACTTTATTATGTTGTGAGTAATCACAGAGCCTTACAATGCTGCAGAAGTTCTTTAAAAAAAAACAAACTAACACAGTGACAGTATTTGCCAGCTTTTGCTAAGACTAGTTTAGCTAGCAGCTAGCGTGACATTACACAAGGAAATCTTGCAGTCTTCAATTGGATTGTCACATTGGGTTTTAAATTTACCACAGTGCTGCAAAGACAGTAACTTTGACAGTAGGTGATAACCCTAATGTTTCATCTATGTACAGACTTAAAAAATTAAACAACTTTTTTTTTTAAAAAATACATTTTCTGCCAGCAGAAAATAATTCTCTTAAAAAGGCAAGATCCAGTAAAACCCCCACATCTTTCCTCACAAACTGTCCCTGTCTTGCAGTGCAGTTTGTTCCTGTTCCCCTCCAGATGTCTGCCCACAGGCAGCCCCATTGCCTTTTTAAGAAAATCGACGTTTCCTGTGATTGTGAAGGCTGGTCAACCACTGCAAAGGCTCAGTAGAGGGGGAAAGGCCCCAAAACTGAAGGAAGGGGTAAAAATCCCATCCTAAGGTCCCCAAACAAATTATTGAAATGGAGATAGATGGAAATGTGGGAGTATTTCAGTACCAAATTTCAGTATGCAAAGGTAGGTGTTGACTCTGACTTTTATGGAGTCAGTGGGTTTGGGCAGCAGGGTTTCCACTATCAAAGACTTTTGGGGGTGTGAGGACAAAACTGAGCTTCTCCCAACACTCCCAAAGATAGTTGTGAGATGAGTTTATATCTGCATTACCTCTACATGGATCTCCATCAATCAAACACTGAAGGTGGCCCTGATGCAGGGCTGGGCTTAGAGACCAAACTGCAGACGAGCTCGAGCAGGACCCCCACCCACAACATCCCATCCCCCCGGCCAGAGTGTGCCAGATGTGGGCCAGACCTCGGCAGACACCTCCATTGCTTCTATAAGCAAATTGAAGGCTTCACACATGGCATTGAGTCATGCTGTGCTGCCTTCTCCCACTTCCTCTTAGACTGGAGAAAAAGAGGATCCAGAGGGGTTCCCCTTTGCCAGCATTTCAGCAATGGAGGAAAAAAAATGAGTAAACCTTTGAGGACCAGGCTTTTTATGAGATTCAGATTCACTTGGCAACCAAGGACCTGTGTGAGTGAAAGAAAAGCCACAACTCTGGGAAAAAACCCAAAGATCTTTTCTCTGATAAGCAAAGTGCTCTGGGGCCACAGGCATCAGTGTTAATTCTTTCCCTGGCACGTTCTCAAGAGTGTTTTGGCACTGGAAGTTGCCTCACATATGCCCAGATGAGCTGCAGATGTTGTGTTCAGATCGGTAATGTCAGCCTGGAAACAACTTACTCTCATATCCTCTAGGTCTTGGTTTGATAAGGTCATCAAGAAAGAATCCCTGTCAAAGTTTCCTTCCAAGCTTCTCCAGGAAGGGAGGAGGGATTCTTTTCCATTTTTCTTTTTTTTTTCTGAGCTAGGCTACATGATGTCTTCCCTTTGCAACCTCTTTCACTGAAGGCTAGTTCCAAGGCGAGATGTGGCTCTTAGCAGACCCCTCTGCTTCCCTTCCTCTGCTGCACATCATCTCTGAACAATGGCTCACTGAGGTTAAAAAGACAGGAGGTTGCCAAAGCTGGACCTAAGTTAATTAGACATGAAAAGGATCAAGGTAGGAAAACAAGGAGAAATTGGTGGGAAAATTTCTCTACTTAACTCAGTGTTTGTTGCACACCTATGCAAATAACATATAAACCCAGCACATTATGTGCACCCTGTATTCAGGTTTGTCTGGAAATGTTTCTTCAAGACTGAAAGTGCATGGCAGAGAACGGGGTGCTGCTAATGAAGGCAACATCCAGAAGGCACATTTTGGGGAGTAATAATTAAAAGAAGGATGATGCATGGGTTTGTAAGCAAGCAGCTACAGAGCTGGTACATTTTGGTGTGTGCTCTGCAGAGATGTAGCTTTGCTCCTACAAACATGTCTGAGACATGAAGAGTTTGCTCCAGACTGACTGTTCTGCCCTGGGACCTGCAGAGCAACTCGTCTCCCCATCATCCAGCATCACTGCTCTTGAGCCAACGGGATGAGTGAGGACCTCAATGCACTGGGTAAAATCTGGAGCCTGCAGATAATGCGGGCCAAGATTTGAGAGTTCATAAAATCCACAAACAATCAACTATTGGCAAATACAAATATATAAATTATTGACAGTTTTACAAAAGGCACACTGCAAGCCATCTCAGTCCGACACCTGTACAAATCCCATGGCTCCCCCACCCTCCCTGCCCCACCCCTTCTTCTCCCCAGCTGTCATCACAAAACATAAGGTGCTGCTGCTACGGACCCATGGCTGTCATGGCAGCTGAGGACTTCTTTTTTGGTCAGCCCAATTTGTCGGTGGTACTGTCCTTCTTTGATGGTCCTAAGACACTGTATGTCCTTCCCTAAGGTGATGCTTTTGATGGAAGGCAGGTATTTCAGCAAAGTCTTTGGCAAGGATGACACGCCTGTCCCAGAGAGGTTGAGCTCTTGCAGGGAGTTCAGACCAGAGACAACTTCAGCAGTCAGTGACTTCAAGTTGGGATTGTTGGATAAATCCAGAACCTGGAGGGCTTGGAGTTCCTTGAAGCTGTGAGGAGATAACTCTCTAAAGCCATGCAGGCCACTGAGGGATAAATGAATCAAGTCTTTCAGCCCTGTGAAGTCTCCTTTCTCAACCTTAACCAGAGGGTTTCCATCAAGATTTAAATATCGCAGAGGAATGCCTTGAAGGTTTGGTACAGATGTTAGCTTGTTTCCAGAAAGATTTAAGTTCTGGATGTTAGGGATGCTCTTTTCATGGTGCCTTGTAATTGTGCTGAGCATATTATTGGATAGATCCACATTCAGGGATTTGCCTTGACCTTTTGAAGCAAATATGTCCATAGCTATATCCAAAAGTTTGTTATTGCTCAAATCTATGTCACTTAGAGGAGAACTGGAGAAACAGTCCTCAGGAAGGACTTCCAGGGAGTTATGACTCAGATCCAAGGACTCCAGGTACCGAAGCCTGGAGAATGTTGTGGAGGAAATCTTGGCAATTTTGTTGTAGCTCAGGTCAAGACTCACCAGGGTGGTGTATCCAGGGCCAGTAAGCATCGATTCATTTATTGTTTCCAGTTTGTTTGATGATAGATCCAAGTAGGAGGTATCCAGAGGGATTGGGACAGGAACAATGTGTGAGCCTATTCCACTGCAGTCCACCTTGGTCAAGCTAAAGCTGTCAAAGAGACCGAAGGTTTCCACTTCACAATGGCAGCCAGGGAAGCAGGTTTTGGTGGTACCAAAACAAGGAAAGAGAAGCAGCAAATTGAACCAGGCCAGGAAATGCATTGTTCTCCTGGAAAACAAGACAGGAGAAAAACAGATTTAATTGCTGTAGAAATTACTTCATGAAGGATGTGTAACTGTTTGAT
This sequence comes from Pachycephala philippinensis, assembly GCA_013397055.1. Classification (NCBI taxonomy): domain Eukaryota; kingdom Metazoa; phylum Chordata; class Aves; order Passeriformes; genus Pachycephala; species Pachycephala philippinensis. Next base: position 303,067 of record VWZT01005648.1, on the reverse strand, counting down.
TTACGCAGTCTTGCCCTTTCTCTTTACAAAGGGAGAGATTAAGCATACCCTTAAATAACATGGGTATCACAAAGACTTTGTCTCTCACGTTATGAACCCCAGTGGGAACTTAATGGAGAAAATAAATTGGGTCAGCAGTCTTTACAGATATAACCAAGTTAAGACAAAACTGGAAATGAGCTGTAAGAACAGTAGGCTGCCTTAAAGCACGATCTATCAGACATATGTGCTTTTGACTGGACCCTGGAAGAAGCTAAATGGCAGCTCAAACGCTGAGTCACCTGGCAAACTTCAGCGCACAGAGATCCTTCATGTCAGGGCATCCCTGTGAGATTTGGGAACACTGACTTCAAGACCGTGCTTGGAGAGGTCGGAGAAATCATTCAGGCTGTGGGAGCCTTAGGTGTCTAAAGACCGTATTGGGAGAGGAGAAACCAAATTTCCATTCAAATCTCCTACAGGCAACAGCATCCTCAAAACAACATCCAGGATGAACAGCTGAAAAGGCCAGCTCCTTACTGCCCAAATTGACATCACATCTCCCTTGCTTGGACTTCAGATGCAAATACAGAAGGTTTTAGATCGGTAAGATCATGGATTTGTATCAGGTGGCTAAAACCAGCCCTCCTTGGCCTGGTGGTAGCTCCTATCAGAGCAGAGGAACCAAGGCTTGTTCAGTCTAACCCAGCTTTTGCTGTGGTGGGCCCAGCCCCCTGCACAGTGGAGAGAGACAATTTGCTTCATATAGAGTCTTTGGGGAGCCTCTGCTAATTACATTAAGTATTCTCTCTGATTAACAATGCCAACAAGCAAGAAGTTCTGTCCACTGCTTTGGTTTTGACCCTTCTCCCTCCAAGACGTATCTGTCCCTCCTAACATCTCATCCACACAACAGTGGGCAACAGCAGCTGCATGATTTCAAGAGACAGCCAAAAGAAGCTTTAGCTCTGCATCTCTGGAGAGAGTAAACAGGAGCATGTCAGCATCCTGCAGGTCAGCAGAGGCAGCAAGGGCTGTCCTCACTGGTCCCTATTGTAGTCATGGGTGATGACTCCTCAAGCCTTACAAACAAGAAGGCCAGAAACAGAAAATCTCACCAAACCAGAGAATCAGATCTATCAGCACTGGTCCTTGGTTATGCTGCTGGCCATAAACAGACACTCACGTGCCAACTGCTCATGTAACAAGAAAAATGTAAAAGAAGTCCCCTTTAAATGAATGTTCCCATCCCCACATCAGCCTCCCTGGTCCCTACTCTTATCTTTCCCACCACTGTTCAAAAGCACTTCATTAACTTCCTTGCAGTATCATCTTTCCCATGCACCCTTTGATCTGGCTGAGATTCCTTCCTCACAGCCCTTGCACCTTCCCAAGACCATTTCCTAGAAATTCACACTTCATCTCCCCTCACCCACCCCTTATCGTCAGTTTCTCTCCCTGTTCAGCATGGTCTTCTTGGCCCTGTTCTCATTCCCAGGACACTGACTGGGGACTACTTCCAATGAGCAAAAGAAGTGCAAAGGGGGAAAAATACTGTCCTGATCACTGATATGAGTTGTATGGCAGTGTCTCCCAGACCTCCTGCAAATAGACAGCAGACATTGGGACTCTGGCCAAATTGCCTGCAACTAAACCATTGCTAAAGGCCAACTCGTAATCCTCCAGGGTCCATTATTCCATAGAAACAACACAAAATTGGTAAGATGATCCCTAGTCTCAGCCCATCTCAACTGTTTCTTGAGAAAACACATACGTGTGCAGAGGGGACACAGGGGGTAGGCCTCTTCCCTGCAGACACATTTCCAGATATCCCTTTCCTAATGACATCAAGGCTGATTCCCTCTGGTTCTGTGCAGACAGATATAGCTTTCTGCCTTCTGCAGTCCCTCCTAAAATAAATACTACACTTACTATTTTTTCATAAAGCTGCATTTGGATTGCACTGAAATGTTTTATTATCGGGGCAGTTAAAGCAATGGGGAGCTCCTTGTAAACTAAAACTGCAAAACCTCAAATGTTAAATGTCCCATATACAGGGAAGTACTCACATCGCTATCAGCCCAGTCTACTGGTATTTCTTTCCTCCAATTCGACCCAGTGGCTATTCCCACTTGATGTCTCAACATGGAAACTCCTCCCAACTTCTCCCTCCAGTGTGCAGCTCAGTTTCTCATAGAATTGTTTTAGCTGTGGTGGGAGCTGGATCATACACCAGGAAGTCCAAACGCACACCAGCGTGACATTTTACTTTCTGAGCACTGCTAAAATCTTCATGGGCTCCTTCTGGGGCATCTGAACAAAAGTAAGAGAAAAAAATCCAAAGCCCTGATTTAACTGGGAACACTTTTAAGAGGGCCTGTAGTGACAGGACAAGGGATAATGGTTTTAAACTAAAATAGGGGTGATTTAGACTAGATGTAAAGAAGAAGTTTTTTATGATGAGGGTGGTAAAACACTGGCACAGGTTGCCCAGAGAGGTGGTAGATGCGTCATCTCTGGAAACATTCAAGTCCAGGTTGGATGGGGCTCTGAGCAACCTGATCTAGTTGAAGACATTCCTGATTATTGTGGGGAGTTGGACTGGATGGCCTCTAAAAGGTCTATTCCAACCCAAACTATTCTATGATTCTATGAATCGAGAGGAGAATGAAAACCAGTGCCGGGCTTTGATATGCAGCTGCTCAAACCCTTTTGACATGGGAATTCCCTTCCTGATCGGTCTCAGAAATGATTGCCAGAAGTGGGCAGATACAGTGACTCCCAGTGCAACATCCATCACTCCAGCCAGCAGCAAAGACAAAACATTACACAGCTGAAGTGCAGTACACAAAGCTCAGCTGAAGTATTTGCACAGCATCTATTTCCTCTTCTCTCCTCACAGTGCTGCCACAAATTCTCCCTTACTGGCTCTGCAATTGCTTTGCAGATGGGATACAATCCATTAGTACCAGTTAAAAACTCCCTTATGGAGCAGCACGGAGCATCATAGGCTAACGTGCCATTTGGTTAATAGCTCTGACAAAACATAGGAGAAATAAAGTTACTGGTCATCTTCCAGTCCAAGAAAGAGACTCCTGCATTGCCAGATAATCAACAAAGAGCTCAGTCAGGTACAGGCATGTTTTATCATTGTGTGCAGCAATCGATAGCTCTCTTTGAAACGGGGAAAGAAACACGCCACAGGCATTTACAGTTTTGTGTACAGTGTGTATTTGAAACTGCACCAAAATGCCTTTGGATTGCTGCCCATGAGCTGCTTTGTTGATAAAGGCAGGAAGCCAAGGTATCCCCTTGTAAAAGGAAGAGGAGTTATCCTCTTGCAGCACTGGGGAGATTCACCCAGGGAAACACCATGGACAAGAAACCACCGGCAGCATCACCTAAGATAGTGAGGGGAAAGTCACTGGGGGAAAGCAGCCCACCCTGGGGCTGGTTCAGCCATGTCCTCTTCATTTCTATGGCTGTTGAGGTGTGGAGAGATCCCAGTGATAAGATTTGGCTGTCTGGCAGCTCTAGGGGCTTGTTATACCCACAGATTGCAATAGGAGCTGCTGGGGGTGCAATATCTTCCCCCACGTTTCAGGTGCCTGTAGTGACTGCAGGTCTGTGGTCTTTGTATCTTGCTCATCCTTTCTGCCGGGCAAATGTTCTGAGACAACCCTGAGGAGACCCCGAGCCTGGTTAATGGAGCCAGTGTTGGACCAAGCTCCTAGCAGGGTGCCAGCCTTCTCCCCAGATCCCACATCTCTCCTTGAGCCTGCAGATGCCTTCTCCCTGCTGTGGTCATCCACGGCAATGCCGTGTGGCAAGGCTCACACAGAAAACTCACACTGAGATTTCCCAGCCAAAAAACCCCCAACATTAAAGCCAGACTGCAGAGGAATCCCAGGTGTCAGCTGATGGTCAGGGAGTGAGATGGGAGAGAGGAAAGCTTTGTTACGGTGTTGTTGCAAATTCACGCTTCTCACTGCACTTGATTTGTTCCTTCTCTCCCTTACAGACTTTTCTCTTTAGGGAGATCAGCTGACACATCCCTCCCTGGATGAAAGCCCATTGCTTGGGGACTGGTCCCCCTCTTCGGGAATGCGGATATTAAGAGGATGCTACCTAGGCTACCTCCAGTTGCCCTGGCAACCACCAAGCTGGAATTCCCCATAGCGAAAAATCAATGACTAATTAAAGAAATAATACAAGGGGAGGTGTTTTAAAGTTTGCTGTTTGATGGAGTCAGGAAACAGCTGCCCCATTCTTCTTTCTTCATTCCCTCAGCCTCCCTCAACATGCCTCTGAACAAAGCATCGGCTGAAATGCAGCTGGGGTTGGGGCTAAAGACCCAAATTCACCCAATGAAGCTTAAGGTACATGGGTAAGAAGTGCTAAAAAACCCCCAAACCACCAGGTTGACTCTACGGTGGGATGAAGAGAAAGAAATTGCTCCAGAAGGGGGTGAAACCAGCCTCAGACCAGACACATCCCTGGTGATGTCCCTCTCCCTGTTGTCCATGACGGAGTAGGATGCCCAGTCTCCCTGGTTACTGCTTCCCATCCCATTTTTGGCTGCATCTTCCAAGCCCTAGTCCCACCCAATAACCAGGTGCATTTGGATGAACCAGTTCAGCTCACTCGTCCAACAGAAACCCCTCTAATCTTCCTCTTCCCTTTTGCTGGGTCAGTTTTCCAACAAATTCAGGTGACCATCCACAGGATTACCAGCTCTCACACAGGAGTGGGGAAAACAGAGTCTGTCTTTTCCACAGCAGCCCACAACTAGATCTGATCAGATATGACATGAATCTGTAAGGCGTGGTGGACAGATCCTGGTAATTTCCAAGCTTCTTGCCAGTATTAATTCTGGATTAGCAGTAAGTAGAGCAAATTTCAAAGAAAAAAGGCAAAAAAGGTAAAAAAGGTAAAAAAGGAAGGGCTGAAGTCCACCTATCCCAAACAGAGTTGTTGTTCTAGCACAGAACAGAAGAGTTGGATTAGCAACAATATTTCAGGAAGAAAATTTTGGGATTGTCTTCTGTCTCTTGTATCAGTCAAGTGAAGAAATAAACAAAGTCTTTATAGCAAAGCTCACCAGGCCCACTTGGCTGCCAGCACTAATTGGGGTCAGGGGAAAAGGAACGTTATTGGAGAGTGAAACAAGTACATAGGTTATGATAGAGGCCATAAATCCTCCAGACTGAAGGGGAAAGAAAAAAGGATGTTGGCTCTTTCTCTTTTTAAATATCTTGGAGGCTAAGTGGCAGCTGGGACAGCAGCTCCGAAGCACCAGAATGCTCCAGAGCACCAGAATGCTCCAGAGCTGCTTCTCAACAACAAAATTGCATAAGAGACCTTTCGCCCCCTTCTCCACCCATTAATTATTCTGTAAAATTAGAATAATTACCGACTAAAGTGCAGCACTAGCAGCAGCTACACTTTTCCAGCGCAGACTCTCCCGGCTGAGCCCAAATGACGCCACAGATGCAATCGCGGTCGGGTCTCCAGATCCCATATGCCAATTTGAGCAGGCAGCAAAACGAGCTCAAACCAGCCTACAGCCAGAGACCATTAAACCCTCACTGCAGACACACACCCCTCCCATAATAAAGAGGCTGCTGCTGACAAGGTTACTCTTTTTTTGTTGTTGGTTTTTCTCTTGTGAATCTACTGAAAGTAAAGATCATTTAGGCTTTTGCTGTGCCTGCTTCAGACCGCCTCTTCCTGCAGGAGGGTTGCCCACACAAATGCCACAAAGAGCTCTCCATAAATATTATTAAACCCCACAAAATTTTTTTTATGTAAATGGGAACAGTGTTTTCTGACCCGATTGTTACTTTTTGCTGTTTGCTAGTTTGGGAGACACTTTGCAAACAGTCCTGGTTTCATACTCAGTGTTTGAGGCTTCTTGGGTTTAGGGAGAGGAGAGCTAATGGGAATCCAAGAAGTATCTGGTTTTTATGTTTCATCCTGCATTTGTTAGATGGGTTTGTGAGAGTTCAGTGGAGTTACTCTAGGTGTCAGTGAGAGCAGGGTGAGAATCAGTCCCTTGGCTCTTCCAAATTGCACTTGATTTTGTGGAGGCCTCCATCAGGAGACATTGCACAAGTCACTTTCAGGGGATAAGTTATCACCCTTCACTTCACACTGATGGTTTTATCAGTGGGAACTGCAAAGCTGCTGAGAACAGCAGAGCTATTCCCAATTTTCCAACATGATATAAAGACAGGGATTTGCAACCCTATTTCCCTCACCAGTGCATGCAAGCGTTAGGATGAGGGGGAGCTCAGTCACTGGAGTGGTGACTTTAGCCCTTATGGCTCAATGTAAAGAGACACCAAGGGCTTGAGTGGGAGCAAAAAGGCATCCTGCAGGTGCCTGAACACTTTTTGCTCCATGTTCCTGCTCCATGGGAAAAATCAGAATGAAATGCAAGGAATGCCAAAGAAAAAAAGAAAAGGTTTCGCTCTGAATTCCTTTATGCTTTAATTATTTTGCCTGGCAAGATCATGGAGCAGATCCTCATGGAAACTTTGCTAAGGCACATGGAAAATAAGGAGGTGATTGGTGACAGCCAACATGACTTCACTAAGGGCACATCCTGCTGGACAAATCCCACGGGTTTCTATGACGCAGTTACAGTGTTGGTGGATGAGGGAAGAAGGACTGACATTATCTACCTGGACCTGTGCAAAGCATGTGACACTGATTCACACAACACCTCTATGGAGAAACATGGATTTAATGGGTGGATGACTCAGTGGATAAGGAATTGGCTGGATAGTCACATTTGAAGAGTTAAAGTCAACAGCTCGATGTTCAAGTGGAAACCAGTGAGCAGTGGAGAAACTGGATAAACAGAGACAAGATGCTACTTCCTTATCTGGACAAGAACCCCATTGCTCTGCATCAAGTGCGTCTTTGCAAGACTTAAATCTCTCAAGCCCCGTGGAATAAGGGTTGTAGACAGCCAGAAGGGACAAAGAACTAAAAACAAGACACCATTCCACATTTTTCCCAGATCTTATTTCTCTCCATTGGCTTTTCCCTTCTCTGGACATAAATTGCTGAGCCAAAACTGCAATGACTTTACAACATGCTCTCCATCCTTTAGGGAGACTTTTGTAGGTGTTACAGGGGATGGGATAGATAAGATTAGCAAGGGCAAAGCCAAATTAAGCATCAAAAGCATCAAAAGCATTTCTCAACCCCAAAGGCAAAGCCAAGCAGCCCCTCAACCCACCACACGGGCTGCAGAGAAGACATGGGATTGATCTAGAGGGAACCCAGCACCTCCAAACCCTACAGCTCCACACTATCAGTCTGTTTTCAAACATAGAATCATTTAGGTTGGGAAAGATCTCTAAGATCATTGAATCCAGCTGTTAACCCAGCACTGCCAAACCCACCACTAAACCATGTCCCCAAGTGCCGCATCTGCACATCTTTTAAATATCTCCAGGGATGGTGACTCAATCACTTCCCTGGGCAGCCTGTTCCAGTGCTTGACAACCCTTTCTGTGAAGAAATTTTCCCTAATTTGCAATATAAACATCCCCTAGTGCAGCTTGAGGCTGTTTCCCTTTGTCCTATTGCTTGTTACTTGGGAGAAGAGACTGAAATGCTTGCTCGGCTGTGAGTCTCTGCTTTATTTTTTTAAAATGTAAAATGTAAAAAAAAAAAAAAAAATCCTTTATTTAATAAAGAAATGGAAAGACTTATTAAAATAAACTTTGTTACAACTTTTAATGTCACAATTCCCATCTGCTTTGCAAGAGGCCACAGATAATTTATCCTCCTAGTGCTTAAACAACTAGTAGTTTATTCCACTTGTGTAATCTTCCCCCTCTGGCATCCCTCATTCCCCGTGGAGGAGGAAATCAAGGTGCAGGGTGGTATATTTTGGGATCTGACAAAAGGAAAACGTGTGCAGGCAGGTCTGCCAGCCCATACAGTAACTTCCAGCTCATTTACATCCATGGCTGAAACACAATTTCTGCCACATCGAGAGCTTCATGCCTTGAAAAGATGCATTTTGTGAGGGAAGAGCAGCCCAGCTCCAGGGAATATTGCCTCAAATGGGAAAATGTTGGTGCCACGTCTAGCACAGGAAAATTAGGAATTAAATCACTGTGGCATCGGGATTTGCACAAAATTCCCTCTTCTCTGCTCAGCCCAGAAAGCTGTCAGCTTAATAGCAGTTTATTTCCAGGTGGAGGAATTAAGTCTCCTGTGGCTTTTGAAAGCAATTTTGCTCTCCAGCCTCAAGTCAAGCTGTGCTTGTGCCCAGAGGGGGCATTCCCAAAAGGAAATGGTTTGCCAGGCCTCCTGAGTGGCTGGGGGCAGGGGAAGGCCGGTGTTGCAGTGGTGTAGCACCGGGAGGGATTCACAGGGTTTTCTGGGAGCAGGCAGGATGTAACCATCCCAGCCCCACCATTGCCTCCTGGCTCCACCAGCAGCAGGACTGCTCAAACTGGGAGCTTTGGCAGCCACAACTGGTTCCCAGCAGCCCAGGATGCATGGAATTAGTCAAACAGGTGCCTGCAAGGGATGTAAGAGCTCAGGACTTTCTGCTGCTCTAGAATCACTTCTGGCATGACCACCCTGAATTCTTTTACCCCTAACAACTCCTATTTCTCATTGTCCCCGCTCTGCTTGTTAACTGTGAGCATTTCCAGGAGCAGGAGGCCTCACTATCCTGGCACTCACTGAGTATAAGAGAGACCTCATCTCGGCCAGGAACACAAATATTTTCTTAACCATCTCAAACTCAGCCTGAACAGAATTTTTATCATAGCGACATGTCCCAGAATGGGAGGTCTCCGTTATTTTGGCAGAAACTCGGGAACAGACCAGCCCTTCACACAGTGCTTCATAGCCAAAGGAGAGGTTTACACAGAGTTTTATGCCAGTCCTAATGCATTTTGCTGTAGAAAGACCGGTGAAGCTACCTGCCCCATCACCTCCAGTGCCCAAGAACTCACTGTGAGGCACGAAGGGAGCCTGCGAGTACCCAGGCTTTACCCAAATCACAGCAATAACCTTGGGAGGATTAAACCCTCTTTCTTTCTTAACTGGTCAATTATTGAAAGCGAAAATGATCCCAGCAAGCTTCTCCTAGAGCCTCAGCCCTTGGCGACACACACCTGACAGCCAACCCCTGATGGCTCCTGTGCTGGCTCCTGCCACGATGATACTTTTTTGCTGCACTCCAGCTCCCAGAGACATGATATAATTCCAGAGGAATGCACTCCAGGATGAACACCAGATGCCAGCAAGGAACGTTAAGAGGTGCAGCACGGGGAGAGGAAACCTCCCACCCACGATGGATACTTCTTGGTTTTAGCTGTTAAAAGAGCTGATCAGCCATGTCACTGTGCCCAGCTGGGAAATGCCACATGCCGTGCATGTCCCTGGGGTGGCACGTACCATGTTCCATGCCAGGGAAGTGCAGGTTGCAAGGACCCAGCAGCAGTTCTCAGCAGTTCCCTCAGTCAATGAGGGAAAGGTGTGGATACCTATGGATGTACCCCACATCCTTGACCTCTATTGTTTCCATACACTCCAGAGGGCTGGCCTGAGCTACAGAGAGACCATGCTGCATGGGTGAGCAATGGATAGGTTCCCCAGGAGAAGATGAGCTAGACAGGGGGAAGCAAGCAAAAGAGAGGATGGAGGAGATGGTGATACATCCCAGGGTGATGCCTCTGCTCTTCCTGGTGAGACACATCCTACCAAGGGCAAAAAACTCATCACAGCCCCATCATCCTGTATCTATAATGGCTTTCCAGCTCTTTCTCCTTGAATCATAGAATCATTAAGGCTGGAAAAGACCTCTAAGATAATTGAATCCATTACAATAGAGGTGGCTGCAGATCAGGTCCAAGTGCTGCCTCCAGTGGCATACCTTGGTCATGGTGCAGCCAGCACTGGAAAAAATCATGAGAAACCAGAGGGAAAAGAAATTCAACCTGTCTGGGCAACACCTCCAGCCCTGGCAGAAGGATTTTAAGAGGTCCCCATGCGGCTTCAGCTCTCTGAAAAGCAGCAGCTGCCAATCTCCCTTCTAACAGCCCTGTGGGGCTGCTGACTTCAGTCAGGAAGGGAAAAGTAAGGAGACTGGGAGTTAGGCTGGGTGCCCCTTGGCACTGCTCCAGCTGGCCCAGGGATTGTTTGTGGGCTTTTTATTTATTTTTGTGGTTGGGTTTTTTTTTCCATGCACAATAATCTCCGGGCCCCTTTGCCGTCTGTGGCTCTCAGCGTGCAGCTGCAGACCCTCCACTGAGGAGATAATACAATCCTGGCCATTATTGTTGCAAACAGCACAGCTGGAGGCTCCCGTCTCATTCCCCTCATGGCCTTTCTTCACCCCCCCTCTCCAATAATTCCTGCATCGTGATGCTGCAAACAATGAATGCCAGTGAAACTGCTCGGTAGAGCATCAGCTGGGGCTTCAGAAGCTGCCCCCAACCCCAGTGAAGCACGTGAGACATCTACTATACCCAGTGGATCTCCTACAAGGTTTAGGAAAGGGTTCTAGGTAAAGCTGGTAAGGGCTTTACCAGCAGTGCATCATGCCCATCATGATTCCCACTGCCGATGATGCTTCATTGCACCCCTACAATGTGCGGTATCTCCTCAGTGCTTTTCCTCCCTCCTTGGCCCAGAATCCTCCAGTCCCTCTTGGTTGGTGGAGGATTTTAGAGAAAGATCATCTGAAGTGGGGTGGGGGAGCTGTTCCCCCAGCAATAGCAATTTCTCACCACTGATGCTACCATGAGTCGCCATTTGCATGCCTCAGTTTCCCTCCTGATACTTTCAGGATGACTAGCACTAGGTCCGAGAGGTGTTCACTCCTGTGTGGGGGTGGGGGTTAAGTCCCACCAGTTTAACTGGGAAGGCAGCACAAGCCAAGACGGCCTGGTCTCACCCCACACAGAAGTCCCAAGCCAACACTGCCACTGCCATAACTGGTCCAACAAAATGTCACCACTGTCCTTGGGTACCATGTCCAGCTCCTGCCTTCCTGGACACTCTAGGGACACCAACCCTGCTTTGCCCTCCGATAAATGGGCAGCCAGGCCAGGGGAGAGGGGAGGGGATGGATGAGACTGGCCAGGTTCAGTTACCCTATGATCCTGTAATTCCTTGAGTTGGAGATCCCTTGCAAGAGGTTGCAGTGCTTTGGTCATGGATAGATAAAGGGGCTGTACCTTGTATGTAGACTGAACTTTTGCAGTGGGATTAAAGTGCTTTGGAGAAAGGATCTCCTCCATCCTGCTCTGTGAAGTTTGGCCTCATCAGGCTGACTGCTACAGACATCTCATTCTCAAGGATGGGAGGAAAACAGGCAATTTTGGGGTCAGGGACATGTCCTGCCCCACTTGGAGACAAGTGACACAAGCCCCATGCACATGTGTCACCTCAGACATGATGGGGTTGAGGAATCACATCTGGTTTGACCCATCTGTCACAATAGGAGTTTGAGTCTCAATTTTTCCTGAGGAAGATTATCTTATTCAAAGTAAAAAAAAAAAAAAAAATTCCTTGAAAAAATAGTCCACATTTCTGAAAGTGTTCGAGGCCAGGTTGGATGGGGTTTTGAATAAGCTGGTCTAGTGGAAAGTCTCCCTGCCCATGGCCAGGGTGTTGAAACTGGATGATCTTTAAGGTCCAACCCAAACCATTCCGTGATTTCTCTCCCCACCCCTGGGTGTGAGCTGCTGGCGAGAATCAGCAGCAAGGAGAGGAATCACCATCACAGAGACACAGACTGCAAAAAATAATCAGGAAGGGAGAAAGAGGAAGGAAAAGAAACCCCACAGACGCTGGCACTCAGATATTACACACAGCACATGGCCCTCTGTCAGCTATGGTAAAGATAAAGTGTTTTTTTCCAGTTTGCTGCTGCTCTGACAGGAGATTTCCAGCCTGGTTAATGCAACTCAGGAATGTCCCATGCTAAGGCAGCCAGGATGGTTTAATCTCTTGCAGTGTCTGCAAGCAGACGGGGAGGCTGGGGCTATTCCCAGAGCACATATTTCCTTCCCCCCTGCTGCACACCATGAATACGATGAAAACTCCCAGGAAATTAAAAAAAAATACAAAGAATTATAAAAATTGCAATAAAAATTAAAATCTCAAGATTTCCTTGTAATGAATGGCTGAGCCGTTCATACATTTGCCTCAATAGGTCCAGGTGCCAAGTTTTAAGACAAGAAACAGCTTGCTCAAGCCAGCCTTTATCTCTTCCCAGCCCTCAGCATCTCAGTGTTCGGAAGTTTCTTTTGATAGCCTGCCAAGGCGGCCAGCGCTGCAGCTACCGTGCAGAGCCCGGGGGTGCCAGGGGTCAGGGGGGCTGCCGGACAAGGATGCCTTGTCTCATCCCACCCTCCAGCCCCTGCTTCTCCCCACCAACCAGCTAACAAGAGAGGAGAAGGAGGAGGAGGAAGGAGGAGAGACTGAAAGAGGATAAAAAAAAGCAGTTAGGGATGGAGGGAAAACTCTAAACCTCCAGAAGACGGTGGCTCACCTTTTATTCCCAGCTCTGTCTTGCACTGGGGTGGCACACACCGCTGCTCACTATGTGGCTGTGGGAGCACTGGATGCTTTTTCCTATATTAAAAAAAAATCCACAAAGAACCCTAAGAACTTCTGCATGTTTTTTTTTCCTTTTCTCCCAATTTCCTCTCACCCATTCAATGCTGGTTTATTCCTTGCACTTAGCTGTAAAAAACAGGGGTGCAGGAGACCCTCACCCCAACCCTGCAGCCTTTCCTGCCAGTCCAGCTTGCCATCAGGAATTAATGTCCCCTGGGATGTCTGCCACGTCCTCATTCCCTCCAGGCATTTTGTTATTGCTCTCCACTGCCTCTGACAGCAGCTGCTCGAATTCATTCACAAACCAGCAACGCCTGCCCTGCTCCAGGATGCCGCAAGGGAAAATCCGTGGGAGCTGCCACCCAGCCTCCTGCCCAGCCCAGGCAGGCATCGCTCACCCCGCGCACCCGCCGCCTCTGGAGCAGGGAAGAGCAGCTCCTCCTCGGGCCATTTATAACCCGCGTGTGCGCAGGCACCTCCCACGTCCTCTCCAGGACGGGCACCGGGACTGCCTCCCTGGAGTCACCATGGGACAGGAGCCGTGCCCCGCACCGGGGCGATGGCACACACTGACCCGCTTTGCCCGTGAGCGCCTGGCTGCCGACAGCGAGCCCCCAGCCAAGTTCAGCCTGCAAATCCTCCCGGGGACGTGCCAGCTTCCTCCGGTTCTTTCAGCATCTAACACATCCAGCGTGCTTCTTATTCCCGCAGAGATCGGCGAGATGGTCCAACCCTGCCTTTCCCCGGCGCCTCTTCTCCCGGTGTTCGCCCGGCTCCTCGCCTCTGCAATAGCCCGGTGCTGCCAGCCGAGCTCTGGAGCGGCAATCAATGCGATATTTCAGCGCACCGCCAGCGATCGGCAGCGGCTGCCCTCCGCAGAGCAATGGCACAGTGTCCACCCGGACAAGTTTCCTACTGTAACTTCAGTGAATGCTGTTATTCAGGAGAACGGCAGCTGATTTACCATGGCAGGCACACGGGGAAAGCTTTCCATTCGGGAGACCGGGGGCTGCTCGTCCCACTGCCGCGGCGAGCACGGTGAGCTCAGCAGGGTTCGCTGTGCTTTCCTTACAGCCGTGCTCCAAGGTCTCCCCTGCCACGGAATTGCATTCACGAGCCGTGCTGGGGAGCGGCGCTTACCGGAGGCGATGCCACTTCCCCACGGCACAAACCACCAGCTCCATCCGCACCGCTCTGCTCCCAGCCTTCCCAAATCCTAGGCGAGAGGAGTGAAGTTGACAGACCCTTTTGTTTCCAGAGAGCTTGGCACGTGTTGTGGTTTACTGAGCTAATAAATCTGCCGTGGGCTGCGCCTTTTAATGACTGCAGCATTAATAACAAGTTTCCTGGGAGCTGCTAAAAAGTTTACAGGGTGTGTGCACTGTCAGGGGAACCCCGGGCTTTCTGACCGCCTGCTTCAGAAGTCACACCCAGCAGCTTCTTTCATTCTTTCTTTTTTCTTCTTCTTCTTTTTTTTTTTTTTTTCCTTTCAATGAGAGAACGAATAAACCCTGCTCTGCTTCCTCTCCCCCCTTCCCAAACACACCTTCCCCTTCAGCTTAATCCACTTACAGATGGGAAATTCCCAGGCAGGGAGCTTTTGCCATGCCTTTATCAATGCAATCCGGGGGGAAAGAACCACCCCCCCTGCACCTTCCAGCTTCTTCACCCCATCCAGCCGACCTCTCTAAGCTTTCCTTTCCTTCCCTTCTCCTTTCTCTCCTTACCTTGAGTTAGCTGCAAAACCCTGCGAGCCTCCCAGCACCAGAAACCCACCAAAAAGCTTCT